>CAJQZJ010009141.1:4503062-4545883 GCA_907164525.1 Lophiomys imhausi
TGTGTGTGTGTGTGTGTGTGTGTGTGTGTGTGTGTGTGTGTGTGTGTATGTATGCAATTTCTAGCTGGGGGAGGATTATATTGGGGAGATATTTGGTTGTTTTTTTTAAATAGGAGGTCATTTGGTACAGCTGAGGATGCTCTTGAACTCCTGATCCTTCTGTCTCTACCTCCCAAGTGGTGGGATGATAAGTGCTACTCCACCAGACTTTCATTTCTTTTTATTATTAAACTTAGAATATGATTTTCCCTATTTTAATCTAATGATTTCAAGGCCAAACCTTGAAACATATTAGTATCAACTGTCATTACTGTATAGCTCCTGACAGCAATAGATCAAGAGCTAAGGCTGCTCACACAGCCAGAAGATAATATTCTGTGGGATCTGGTTCCATGCCATTCGCCCATGGGGTTCAGAGTAAATGTCAGTTAATGACTGTGCTGACTGGAGCTGGGACTGAAAACGCTAAACTTCACTTACAAATGTTGTAATTTTCTATTTCCCTTCCTAACTTGTAAGTTAGAAGGAAAGTATTATCAGAAACTATACCACTTTGCATCTTTTAGTAGTCTTTGTTTCTCTTTTTTTTTCTTCTTCCTTTCTTCCATTTTGTTTTTGGTTTTGTTATTGTTGTTTTAGTGGAGTTTTGGTTCTGTTTTGTTTGAGACAGGATCTGTATAACCCTGGTTGGCCTAGAAGTTGCTATGACCACACTGGCCTCAAACTCAGAGAGATCCATCTGCCTCTACCTGTCAAGTGCTGAGATCAAAAGTGTGGGCATCATGCCCAGATTGTTTTTGTTTTGAGACAAGGTCTAGACAGGTCTGCAACTTGCCTTGTAACCAATGTTGACTTTGAACTTCCGTTCCTCCTTCCTTTTCCTCTACCTCTCATGTGCTGGGATTACAGGAGTTCACCACCACATCTAGTTTATACAGTGCTGGGATGAACTGAGGGGCTCAGGCATGGTGTTCAAGCACTCTATCAACCAAACCTCAAGCTCTGTGTCCAGTTATTTAAGAGATATTAAGTTATATAGGAAAAAATCAACCCTAATAATCTAGGTAGAATTTAGGTGTCATGGTGGTGTATGCCTGTAATTCCAATACTTCAGAGGCTAAGACAGGAGGGTTCATGCAAGCTTCAGCCTGGACTGTAAAGAGAGACCTTATTGCCTAGCCCCTCCCCCCCAAAAGATTTTATCTATTTTTTAAAATTGTTCAGGTGCATTTTGAAATGGTTTACTTGAACATGCATTAATCCAGCCTACCCTGAGTGCACAGAGATCTACTGGTGATGCACAAGCTCGAACAAGATAAACTGGTGAATGACAGCAAGCACCAGCCATACTTATTGGAAACTTACTGGACTTAAAAGGGAGTAACAACTCTCTGCCCTTCTTTCCTAAATGAATGCTCAGACCTAAAAAGAAAATAGCTCAAACAAGAATACCAAAGAATACATACATACCAAGCAAACATAGGAGGGCCCTCAGCAAGGACAAATGCTCTCTATTGAAAATTGGTTTGTAGCCAGGCACAGTGGAACATGCCTTTAATCCCAGCACTCGGGAGATAGAGGCAGGTGGATCTCTGTGAGTTCAGGCGAGACTGGTCTACAAAGAAAGTCCACACCATAACAGAAAAACCTTTGTCTCGAAAAAACTGAAAAACAAAACAAAAAGAAAATTGGTTTGTAGTGTGTGTGTGTGTGTGTTTGTGCGCGTGCGAGCACATATAGTGTTCATGTCTCCATGTGTGAGTATACATGTAAAGGCCAGAGGTTGACACTGGTTTTATTGTTGTTTTTATTGGTCTCCACTTTATACTGAGGCAGAGTCTCTAGCCTCACACTTGAACCTAAGATGGATGATTCTGCTGCTCCAACTAGCCTGCTTGCTCTAAGACCCCATCTTGATCTCCTAAGCTCTAGGATGGATCACAGGCAGGCTGCCACACCACACCATCCCAACATTCACATGGCTGCTGAGGACACAAACTCAGTTCCTCATACTTGCACAGCATGTACTTTTCCCTAGCCACCTTCCTAGGACCTTATTTTGTATTTAAACAAAATTGTCAAATACATTTTTTTTTTTGAGAACAGATCTCTGTAGCCCAGCTGGCCTTGAGCCTCTTCCCCCCCCCCCATGAAATGGCACACCCAGGTCACCTTCCCAGGCTGCTTTTGTCTCTCCTTACTAGCACCTCTATGACACTGCTTATAAACACAGACAGTGTGTAGGGTTTCCATACATACACTTGTTCTTTCTTTTTAGATGGAGTCTCACTATGTTGTTCAGGTTAGTCTCAAACTTATGAGCTGAAGTAATCCTCCTGCCTCCACTTCTCAATTATCTAGGAACAGCACTGGTAATATAGTCATGAACACAGCTGTCTTCTTCTATTGAGGACAACAGGCATGCCCACCATTCCTAGCTCCATATAGAACAGATAAGTGGATGAATGGGTGGATTTACAGATAGAGGATATCATTCTATTATCTCAAACAATCAAGATTCTAGTATAAATTATACTTCATTTAGGACAATTATACTAGATTATCTACCACAGGCACAAGCCTATAATCCTCAACACTTGAGAGGTAGAGGCAAGAGGACAGAGGTTCAAGATCATTCTTAGGTACATATTAAGTTCCTGGACAGCTTAGGCTACTTGAGACCCTGTATTAAAAAACAACAAAAGAGGCCGGGCATGGTGGCGCACGCCTTATAATTCCAGCACTTGGGAGGCAGAGGCAGGCGGATCTCTGTGAGTTCGAGGCCAGCCTGGTCTACAAAGTGAGTCCAG
This sequence comes from Lophiomys imhausi, assembly GCA_907164525.1. Taxonomy (NCBI): domain Eukaryota; kingdom Metazoa; phylum Chordata; class Mammalia; order Rodentia; family Muridae; genus Lophiomys; species Lophiomys imhausi. The sequence goes on from CAJQZJ010009141.1 coordinate 4,505,873, forward strand.
AACAGCCAGACCTGTTATACAGAAAAACCCTGTCTCGAAAACCAAAAAAAAAAAAAAAAAAACAACAACAATAACAACAAAAAAAAAGTATGGCAAAAATGTGAAAGGGGACCCAGGAAAGAAACTGGCCAGCAAGGAGAAGGACAAGGAAAGGTAATAAATAGGGGTATATATAGTCAGTCAGTCATACTACATAACATATGTGTTTTTAAATGGCATAATAAAGCACATGGTTTTGTTTTTTGTTTGTTTAATTTTTCCAGAAAGGGTTTCTCTGTGTATCCCTGGCTGTCCTGGGCTCACTTTGTAGACCAGGCTAGCCTTGAACTCACAGAGATCCACCTGCCTCTGCCTCCCATAGGATTAAAGGCACGCGCCAATACATCTGGCATAAGCACATGGTTTTGTACAATGAATATATACTAATTTTTAAAGTAATGAAGAAGTTTAGAAACATATTCAGAATTGAGAATGTATTTCAGTGGTACAGTGTTTGCCTAGTATGTGGAAGGCACTGGGATGGATCCCCAGTACTGAAGGAAAAAAAAAAAAAAGAAAGAAAAGAAAATCAACAATATCTTCACAGCACTAAGGTAAATAAAAATATGTTTAGTTGGGTGTGTTGGGGCACGACTTTAATCCCAGCATTTTGGGAGGCAGAAGCCAGTAGATCTCTGAGTTGGAGGCCAGCCTGGTCTACAGAGGGAATTCCAGGACAGTCAGAGCTACACAGAGAAACCCTGTCTGGACCTACTGGCCTATGCTTATAGTCCCAGCAAATGGATTGTGGTGAACTCTGTGGATATAACATTGCCTAGGGAAGGAATATAGATTCAAGGAGACTTGGAGGTACTGTACAAAGTAGGTGACATAATATCATTTTCTAAATCTTCAGGGAACACATGTATATTGCCTCTACTCTTAGTGAGGCATCTTTTCATATCCATTTGTCCACTTTGATTCTTTTCTTGTTAAAGTCTCTTATCCCTTTCTCTTTCAGGAGTCTATCTTGTTGATTTGTAAGAATCCTCTATATACGCCACACGCCTTTAATCCCAGCACTTGGGAGGTAGAGGCAGGTGGATCTCTGTGAGTTCAAAGCCAGCCTGGTCTACAAAAGGGAGTCCAGCCAGGGATACACAGAGAAACGCTGTCTCGAAAAACCAAAAAAAAAAAAGAATCCTTTATATATTGATTATAAGCCTTTGACTGAAACATGTGTGTGTGTATAGATAGATAGATAGATAGATAGATAGATAGATAGAGAGATTTTGCATATACTCTTCCATTATGTGGGTTTTCACTCTAACATTAAAAAATAAACAGATTTGTTTGGTTTGAGTTTAAGGGGTGTGTCTGTGTGTGTATATATAGATAGATAGATAGATAGAGAGAGAGAGAGAGAGAAATTTTGCATATACTCTTCCATTATGTGGGTTTTCACTCTAACATTAAAAAATAAACAGATTTGTTTGGTTTGAGTGTGTGTGTGTGTGTGTGTGTGTGTGTGTGTGTGTGTGTGTGTTTTGAGGAAAGGCCTACCTGGACCTTGCTATGTCACTGAGTGGTTGACCTATCCTGTTTAATGGCACTGCCCACAGTCTCATCACAAATGTTGAAGGATCTGTCCTTCCTCTTCTCCCTCACTGAGGGAGTCTAATTGGTCACTAATTGTTCATTCTGCCTCCTCAATTTCTGCTTGCATCCCTTCCTCTTCATCTCCAGCCAGTACAATCCTGTCCCTTAACTGCCTACCATAATATAATATATATCCCTCATACAGTATCCTTCCAAATGTGGCTTCAATACTAAACTGTGAATCATCTTATACATATGTTTTTTTTCCATGGTATGGCCTTCATTAAAACTCTATGCTCTTAGCCGGGCGTGGTGGCGCACGCCTTTAATCCCAGCACTCGGGAGGCAGAGGTAGGCGGATCTCTGTGAGTTCGAGGCCAGCCTGGTCTACAAAGTGAGTCCAGGACAGCCAGAAATACACAGAGAAACCCTGTCTCGAAAAACCAAAAAAAAAAAAAAAACTCTATGCTCTTGCTGAAAGAATAATCTATAAAATTCTTTTCCTTTCCTTCCCAGCCATGCCAACCTTGGCAGATCCATCAACATGTCCCTGTCTTTAGCCTGGAATACCTGTCTCTCTCTCTCTCTCTCTCTCTCTCTCTCTCTCTCTCTCTCACTCTCTCTCTCTCTTTCTGTCACCTCTCTCTCTTTTGTTTTTGGTTTATGCATGGCTGTCCTGGACTCACTTTGTAGACCAGACTAGCCTTGAACTCAGAGATCTCTGCCTCCCAAGTACTGGAATTAAAAGCATGCGCCACCACACCTGGCAATTACAGACATCTGTGAACTGCCACATGGGCAGTGAGATTTGAACCCAGGTCCTTTGGAAGAGCAGCCAATGCTCTTAACTGCTGAGTCATCTCTCCAGCTCCTGGAATACCTTTCTTCCTCTGAATAATTTGCTTCTATTCACTTCTGCTGTCGAAGCTTTTGTTGACTACATGGACAGAATTACCCCATTCCCTGTACCACAGGTGTACTTTGAAGACAGTATTTTTTTTATTTTGTTTTTGTTTTTTGAGACAGTTTCTCTGTGTAGCCCTGGCTGTGTAGTCCTGAACTCACTTTGTAGACCAGGCTAGCCTTGAATTCACCGAGATCCACCTGCCTGTGTGCCACCACACCTGGCAATTACAGACATCTATGAACTGCCATGTGCGTGCTAGGATTTGAACGCAGGTCCTTTGAGAGAGCAGCTAATGCTCTTAACCATTGAGCCATTTCTCCATCCCTGAGTACAGAATTCATGCTTTGCTTAGATGTCTGTTCTTGGCAAAGGAACCACTATAACCTAGGAACTGTGGAGATGCTGGACCAGAGTTTGTTGACCAATCAAAGAACAAGGTATGTTTTGCCTCATAAAGTCTAAGAGAATTTTTAAAGTTAATTAACTAATTACTCATTAGATGAAGAAAAACCCTTACTATTACATATATTTCAAAACTGCCATGTTTAATGAGCATAACAATGTTTAGTATAATTAATTTATCCTTTCTCCTGTTGTAGGATATTTTGCTTCTAGATTTTTTATTTTCCAAATCAATTGTTTCCTTGAACCATATTTCTAAAGAAGGAATTACTCATTTAAGATGCAGAAAAGTAAGGTTTTGGTATGTGCTATCAAATGCCTTAAGAAAGGTTGCATCACTTCAGATGTCTACCAGAGAAGAAGCTGTGAAACATGGAAGGAGCCAGGTATTGCAGTACATGCCTGTACTTCCAACACTTGAGAGGTAAGGCAGAAGGACTAGGAGTTCAAAGGACCACCTCAGCTACACAAGACCCAGTCTCAAAAGTAAATAAACAAATATGACAGAGGAGAGGGTCATTAGAATGAACTACAATCACACAATCACACACACACACACACACATATAAATTCCCCAATAAAACCTATTACTTTGTTTGCTAATTTAAGAATAAAAATAAATAAAATGAAATATAAAGGTAATGGATTATCGTGCCCCTAGAGGCATTGCAGATGTGCCTGCTGTAGGTAGCAGAGAGGAGAAAGGCTATGTCTATATTCAGTGTTCTGACCTATGAACATCTGAATGAATAGTAGCCTAAAATTCCCTGAAAAGAGCAAGCCTGAGACCATCACCAGTTTGGCACCATGGAGTCACCAGTTCGGCACCATGGGGCCTAAACAGGGAGCTACCCTGTGACAACCACCAGTCCAGCACCAACCACCATATGGGATCCCAGGACAGGAAGCAAACAATCCAGAGACTAGAAGAACCTAGCCTGGCCCTGGATGTGGGGTTGTGGGTAAGCCAACCCCAAGGATGTGAGTGTGGGAGAGCCAGCCCTGCCTTTTGCCTGCTTTGTGGTGGTGTTGGTGAAGGAGAGATCCCCTCTCCTCCCTTTTGTCCTGACCACCAGTGGCAGACAGGAGAGCTGGCCCCAATGGGATAACAGAAACAGGAGAGCTGCCCCTTGCCTCTCACATTCTGTAGCACTCTGGAGAGCAGGCCCTGTATCTCACCTGGGCAGCACAGTACAGCTGGCCCTGGATGTGGGTGGGGGTTGCAGATAAGCAGGCCCTGAGGGTGCTGAGTATGAGAGAGTTAACCCTGCCTTTTGTCTGCTTTGTGGTGGTGTTGGCAATGGAGAGATACCCTCCACTCTTTTGGCCTTGCCACATGTAACAGGTGGAAAAGTTGGCCCTGATGGGGTCATGAAAGCAGGAAAGCTGGTCCAGTCCCTTACCTGCTACAGCACTCAGGAGAACAGGCCTTGCACCTTACCTGGGTAGCACAGTAAAACTGCCCCTGGATATGAGGGTTGCAGGCCCAGAGCCAGGGCTTTGGGTTGGCCAACCCCAATATATAGCCCATGGATGATCGGCTGGAGTGCATGAAGAGGCCAGTTCCACAGACCCAAAACTGTATGATCTCCATGACACAAGGCAACAACAGGATATCTGAGAGGAGTCCCAGTAAGGTTTCAGTATTGACAAAGTAGCAGAAGCCAGAGGCCTCGTACCAAACCAAGGAACCATTATAATGAACATTTGCAATAAAAAAAGTGTGGACAAAGGGGAATATTATGGGACATACTGCAGCTTCCAAAATGAGATACTTTTTTTTTTTCTGTTGGGAGAGTTGCAAGGGTGGAGGTCGAGTGTGAGGGGAGGTGGGAGATGGGTAGTAACAGGGTATATGATGTGAAATTCACAAACTAAAAAAATAATAAAAATATTTTTTTAAAGATAGTGGATGAATAGTATATAGAACACAGAACAATATAGTCCTTAATCTGATACCAACCAAATACTGTAGAAAGTTTTCTTCTGACATAGCAAATAAGATTAACTTACTTTCATTGTGTGTGTGTGTGTGTGTGTGTGTGTGTGTATGAGCATGTATGCAAACACATACATACATATGTATATAATATGTATATATATGTATATGTATGTATATATACATTTTTTTAAGCTTTTTACTAGGTAGTCGTGGCTGCCCTAGAGTTCACTACTTTAGAGCAGGCTGGCCTTGAACTCACAGCGATCCACCTGCTTCTGCCACCCCAGAGTTGGGGGAATAAGTTGTGTATCACCATACCAGTTACACTGGCTAGTTTTGTGTGTCAATTTGACACAAGTTATCATCATCAGAGAGGAAGGAGCCTCAGTGGAGGAAATGCCTCATGAAATCCAGCTGTAAGGCATTTTCCCAATTAGTGATCAGTGAGGGAGGGCCCAGCCTGTGATAGGTGGTGCCATCCCTGGGCTGGTGGTCCTGGGTTCAATAAGAAGACAGGCTGAGCAAGCCATGGGAAGCAAGCTATTAAGCAGCACTCCTCCATAGCTTCTGCATCAGCTCCTTCCTCCAGGTTCCAGCCCTGCTTGAGTTCCCAGCCTGACTTCCTCTAGTGATGGACTATGATCTGGAAATGTAGGCCAATAAACCCTTTCCTCCGCAACTTGCTTTTTGGTCATGGTGTTTTGTTGCAGCATTAGAAACCCTAACAAACTTGGGAGGCAGAGGCAGGCGGATCTCTGTGAGTTCGAGGCCAGCCTGGTCTACAAAGCAAGTCCAGGACAGCCAGGGCTGTTACACAGAGAAACCCTGTCTCGAAAAACCAAAAAAAAAGAAACCCTAACAAGAGACCAGATCTGTCTGTCTTTCTTCTAATATTATTTAGTACTTTATGTGCATAGGGGCTTGGCCTGTGTGTATGTCTGCACCCTCAGAGGCCAGAAGAAGGCAGCAGGTCCCTAGAACTGTGTTGCAGACCGTTGTCTGCACCCTCAGGGGCCAGCAGAAGGCACCAGGTCCTCAGAACTGTGTTACAGACCGTTGTCTGCACCCTCAGAGGCTAGAAGAAGGCAGCAGGTCCCTAGAACTGTGTTACAGACCACTACAGTTACTGCTGTTGTGAACCACCATTTGAATAATAAGACTTTACCCACCGAGCTATCTACCCAGCCCTCATCTTTATTTTCAAATAGCTTTCTTATGCCATTCTGGAGCTTGAGTCAAGGACCTTATACATGCTAGGTAAGTGTTCTACCCGTTATTCCCCTTGTATTAATTTTGAGTCTCCAAAAAAAAAAAAAAAAAAAGCTCAAGGTATTAGATATTTTTACCTAAACAGTTTATTCATTAAAAATTTGTGAGGAAGATAAGGGTATAGTTTAAGGGTAGAGAACTCCCCTAGCATGCTCAAGGTCCTGGGTTTGGGTTCCAGCACTTTTTTTTCTTTTTAACTTGTGAAACCAGGGAGGTGACTCAGCAGATAAAGGCACTTATTCTAGCGTGACAATCTAAGTTCAACCCTGGAACCCACTTGATGGAAGAAGAGAACCAATTTTCAGAAGTTGTCCTCTGATCTAAACACACACACACACACACAAATGTAAGAAATAAAATATGTAAAAGTATGAACTTAGGTGTACTACATCCCAAATCAGCAGGAAGTCATTTTAAGAGAGTGATGTCCCATCTCCAGAAGGTGGGGTGGGTGTTTTTCCCCCCTTTGGTCATTTGATGGGTTATAGATAATCTTGTTACTTAGGGGGAGAGATTACAAGCTGTTAAATGGTCTTGTTAAATAGGTTTTAGAGGTTAGACTCAGAGACTTCTTTTTCTTTTCTGTATCCTTCTGAGCTACACAATGAGTTTCAAGCCAACGTAGGCTACTAAAGACCCTGTTTCAAAACAAAAAGCTGGCTGAGCATGGTGGTGTATGCTTATAATCACAGCACTTGGGAGGCAAATGCAGGAAGTAAATCCTACCCAGTTCGTGCATCTAATTATTCCTAATTATTCCAGAAGCTGGGTATACAGTTCAGTAAAGAGGTGCCTGTCTAATAAGTCCCCATGTTCAATGCCTAGCACTGAAATAAAAATTACTGTGTGGTCAGAGGGCAACTTGAAGGAGTCCATTCTCTTTCCTAAGGACCCAACTCAGGTTCAACAGGCTTGGTGGCAAATACCTTAACCTTCGGAGCTGTCTTCATAGACTTCCTAACACAAACTAATTTTTGAGACAGTGTCTCTCTACATAATAGCCACTGGCTGTATTAGAATTCACTATGTATACCACACTAGCTTCTAACTTGTAGCAATCTTCCTGCCTCTGTTTTCGAGTATAGGCATTCACTACTAAGCCCAGTCAAGACTATGTATTCCTTTACAAGACTTCGGAAAAAGTAAATTCTACCTAGTTCTTAATCCTGCTAGCTTTTAATTAATTAAATTAATTCTAGGGACTGGATCTACAGCTCAGTAATGGGATGTTTGGCTACCAAGGCCTATGTTCAATCTCTAGCTCTGGGAACTTTTTTGTTTTTGTTTTTTTTGGTTTTTTTCAAGACAGGGTTTCTCTGTGTATCCTTGGCTGTCCTGGACTCACTTTGTAGACCAGGCTGGCCTTGAACGCACAGAGATCCGCCTGCCTCTGCCTCCTAAATGCTGGGATTAAAGGTGTGCGCGACCACGCCCAGCACTACTTTTTTTTTTAAAGATAGGGTTTCTCTGAATAGCCTTTGGCTATCCTGGAGCTAACCCTGTTTGAGACCAGGCTGCCCTCAAACTCAGAGATCCGCCTGCCTCTGCTTCCCGAGTGCTGAAATTAAAGGCATGTGACTCCACCACCCAGCTAAAACTCATTTGAAATGCTGTTCAAAAGTTGCTTCATAGCTGGAGAGATGGCTCAGAGGTTAAGAGCACTGGCTGCTCTTCCAGAGGTCCTGAGTTCAATTCCCAGCAACCACATGATGGCTCACAACCATCTATAATGAGATCTGGTGCCCTCTTCTGGCCTGCAGGCATACATACAGACATGTATACATAAAAGTTGCTTCATAAACCAGGTAAACTCCTATAATCTCAAAATTTAGGAGGCTAAGTCAGAAAGACCTTGAATTTAAGAGTAACCTGGGCTATATAGTAACAACTGTCTAAAACAAGGGCTGTCTAACATATGTAAGACTCTGAGTTCTACCCCCAGCACAAGAAAAAAAAAAGTCATAAAATTATCACCAGGATTTAGATGGACTCTATTAGTTTTCACAACTTCAGCTTCCATTCCAAAGCTTGAAGCTATGACTTTGATGTGACTTTAAGGATTTCCTCCATCTATCTATTCCACAGATACATGGAAAAGTCACCAGTCTTCACTGCTGTCTACAGAGCATGGTCAAACCCTTACCCTAGGACTTAGGACTCTTTCGGTCTAGTCCTATCCTATGCTTTCAGGTAGCATCATCCCTACTCCTCCACGAAGGCTAGTCTACTGAAAACCATGAACCTCTCTGGGTTCCAGGCGTGTACCACTATGCCTTGCTGCTTGCTAGTTTAACGTGATACTCTCCAGATCCATTTTCCTGCAAATGATATCATTTCATCCTTTATGGCTATCTAGGTCATATATTTTCTTTATCCCTTCATCTGTTGAAGAACATTTAACTCAGCCTTTTTTCCATACAGGGCCTCACTAAGTTGCTCAAGCTGGCCTTAAACTCATTCTTTAACCTAGGCTGGTCTTGAACTTATGGGCTTCCTGCCTCAGCCTTCCAAGTAACTGGGATGACATAGCTGTCCAACCAGGCCAGGACTTGCAGTTAGTATTTATGAAGCATACATTGGGTGCTAGGCACATATTAATGTGTGCTGCTTTCCACATATTAACTTAGTTTTTTGTTTTGAAACAAAATACTTTTTCTTCTTTGCTTTATACTTTATTTTTGAGACAGGTTTCCACAGCACAGACTGGCCTGGAGTTGCCTGTGTAGCCCAAGCTAGGCTTAAGTTCATTATCCTCCTGCCTCAGCTGTCTAAATGTTGGATCACAGAAGTGTAACACCACATCTGCTTAGTTCATCTCATTTCACCCATGCAACAAAGCTTTGAGGTAATACTATTACTATCTTTAACAGCACAAGTGAGAAAGGCACCTTAGGTGAGTTACCTACCTACTCACACGCAACAACTATGGGCAGAACAAGGATCTAATTTCAAGCTGATGCCAGTCCTGTCTTTTGTTTAGTGACTCATACAAACAGGTCATTTTCTCCTCAATCCATGTAGCCACAGAAACAGTTTGAGCTTCAAAGGTGTGGAAAGAAGGCAAATGGTGATAGCAACTTCTCTTTCTTCCACTGAAGGAAAGTGTATGAAAACCAGAGAGAAGCAGTAACCAGATTCTACCCATGGGCAAGAGACTCTCTCTGTGGGGTGTCCTAAAATAAGTGTGACTGTCTTCCAGAAGACGACTCATCAAAGCCCAGTGCACTGGGCACAATCTGATAATTCCAGGACTAGAGGTGGAGGCAGGAGGATCCAGAGTTCAAGGTCAGCTTTAGCTCTACACTGAGTTGTCATCTTCAGTTCTATAGTAAGCCCAAGGGCAACCTGGGCCACATGAGACCCTGTCTGAAAGTTAAAAAAAAAAAAACGAAAACAAAGCAAAACAAACAAACAAACAAAAAAACAACTGATTTGTCTTAATAGATTGAGAGAAAAGGCTAATCCAGACTAGAAATAATGAAGCAAACTTCTCTTTGGTACCATCTCTGCATTAGCAGCCAGCAATTAGCAGGTTCTACACAATCTGATGAGTCATAGGACTCACCACAACAAGGACAAGGTCCAGGGAGCCCTTGGATCTTCTCAGTTGACACAAGTAGTGTCTGTATAGTATCAGTCAGTGCCTTTTTCACATGGGGAACTGGACTTTACCAAGTTCTTTCACTTTTATAATTTGACTTGATACTAATAGCTCATGCAGTAAATAGACAGTACAAAGAACCCTCACCTTCTCTTTCACAGATTATGTAACACACCCCTCAGCACCAGAAAGTGAGCAGCAGAGATTGAAATCTAGCCCATACTCTTTCAACCAAGGGCATGAACCTCATTGTAGAGCTGCATTCTGAAGGGATAATCCACAAGTGGGATATATGAGAGTCCCCAATTTGGGCAAGTCAGGTTTAAGCTCAGAAATGTTTTAAAACACAGTTCTTACACAGTACATCTGGGACTGGGCTATAGCTCAGTGACAGTGTTTCCCTAGGATGCTGAGAGACCCAGGGTGTGATCTCCAGCATGTAGATGGGGATAGACCCAAGAAGAGATAAGTCAGTTCTCTAATTCCCCTGCGAGTTTTGTTTGTTTTTGAGACAGGGTCTCAATATATAGACCAGGCTAGCCTTGAATTAACTTAAAGAGATCTACCTTCCTCAGCTTCCTGAATCAGCATTAAAGTGTGTACCACTTACCAGTTTTGTTTTATTTTATTACTCACACTATAACTCATCCACTAGTTAAACTTAATGTAGGCCATCTTTGCCTTCTATTATTGAAGATTAGCTTCCTTGGGGTCTTACTTTAACCACATAAACCAAAATCCAGAGGGGTTTTTCACTTTGTTGTTGTTGTTGTTTTGCCAGATGGTATCACCCTAAATGACCCAAACTGGTTTCAAATTCACAGTCCTCCTGCCTCAGCCTCCTAAGTGCTAGGATTATAAGCATGTGTCACCATACCTGACTCTATGACTGATATTTTCTTGGAGAATGTGAGAAACAAATATGTGTGGCAACTGTCTCTGCTACCACTTTTGGAAAAAAAAAATAGACTACCTGCCAAAATGCTAAACAGAAAAAGACATGATCACAGTAGTAGGGAATCAACTTAATTTTGTAAGAGATGACATGAGAAAAGGGCATGAGATTATCAAATTTAATTGTCATCAGGCATAGTGGCACATGACTGGAATACCAGCATTCAGGAGGCTGACACAAAAGGATCAGGAATTTACAGCCAACCGTGGCTCCCTAGTGTGTTTGAGACAAGTCTGGGCTAAATGAGACCCTATTTCAGAAATAAATCAAGTATATCCACATCTGACTATCTACGCATAGCTATTCCCACTACCACTTGCCTGGTCCTAGATAAAACAGTAACAAGTATTCTGGCCACAGACAGTACTGTTACTACCCAACTCACTGCCCTCTTGCAGGTACGCAATACCCTAGTCTTCCCTAAAAATGTCACAATATATCTAGAAGAAGTGGTGGGCCCAGTATTCCCAAGTACTAAATAACTAATGAGCCCAGAAATTTGAGCCCAGTCCAGGTTGACCTTGAGTTCACTCTGTAGACCAGGTGGACCTTGAACTTGTGGGTCCTCTAGCCTTAGCTTCCCAAATGGCTTCGATGACCACACTATGCAACCAGGCCATCCACAGATTATAACTTTGGGAAGCAAAGGAGCCCAGACTTATATGTAGGCAATATGCTATATATAAGACCCATGTTCTTGGGCCACACTTTTAATCCCAACACTTGGGGGGCAGAGGCAGGTGGATCTCTGTGAGTCTGAGGCCAGCCTGGTCACAAAGCAAGTCCAGGACATCCAAGACTATTGCACAGAGAAACCCTGTCTCAAAACTCAACCCTCCCCCACAAAAAATACCCATGCTCTCTGTTTCTTAATTAGCTTCCTCTAGAATATAATGGAACAATTTTAACAGCTGTTGTATCTAAATATCCAAAATTATGCAGTGTGTATGACATTTCTAACAAACTAAAACAGTAGAGGTCAATGTTTACAATCTACAGTAATACTGGGAGGCAGTTGAGTTATCTAGAATTCTATAGTGAGACTAGATTCTTTGTCCTTCGTCTCTTTCCTACTTAACACTAATACCATGAGTCACACCAGTCAGCCCACGAGTAGAGCAATAGGATCTTACTAGCCAGATGCTTTTTTTTTGGACACCTAATATGTAGTCCTGGCTGACCTTAAACTCATAGAGATCCATCTGCCTCTGTCCCTGAGTTCTGGAATTAAAGACCTGGACCACCATATCTGGCTCCAGAGACTTCTTTTGCCACTTCTTCCTACAGACTGTATTTCCTACTTCTGGAAGCAGAATACAGTGAGGTATGACCTCAACCACCACAGGATGCTGATATGTTTAATAGTTTCTTTTTCTTTTTCCTTTTTAAAATTTAAACTTTAGTGTATTGAGAATTTCTTCATCGTCTGTTAATGATGCTTATACTAGAACACATTCTAAACTACATAGGAATTTCTTATGCCTTAGGGCAGTGATTCTCAACCTGTGGGTCTCAATTCCTTTGGCAAACCTCTATCTCCAAAAACACTTACATTATGATTCATACAAAATTACAGCTATAAAGTAGCATTGAAAATAATTTCATGGTTGGAGGCCACCATAACATGAGGAAGTGCAGTGAAGAGCTGCAGCCTTAGGGAGGTTGAGAGCCCAGCCTTAGGGAATTAATCTTCACATAACTCTAAACAATAAAAGCTTTTTTTTTTGAGACAGGGTTTCTCTGTGTATTTTTGGTTGTCCTGGACTCCCTTTGTAGACCAGGCTAGCCTTGAACTCACAGAGATCCACCTGCCTCTGCCTCCCGAGTGCTGGGATTAAAGGCGTGCACCACCACACCTGGCAAAGCTATCATTCTTTTGTTTACATTTTATTTATTTATTTTTTTACATTTACGGTGTGTGTATATGTGGGGAAGGGAGGGACAGAGAGAGAGTGAGGGAAGGAGGGAGAGGGGAAGGGAGGGAAGGAGGAGAGAGGGAAGGTGGGAAAGAGGGAGGAAGGGAGGGAGCAAGCTAGTTCTTTCTCTACAGCACATGAATCCTGGGGATTAAATTCAGATCATCAAGCTTAACAGCAAGTGACTTTAACTTCTGAGCCATCCCCCCCAAGTCCTTGCCTTATGTATGTTTGTTTTTTTGTTTTTTTTAAGGATACTCAGGCTTAGGAATAATAGAGGCTGAAGAAATGGCTCAACAGTTAAGATCACTTGCTGCTCTTCCAGATGACCAGAGTTCTGTTTGTAACATCCATATAAAAAGTGGGGCGTTGGGCTGGAGAGATGGCTCAGCGGTTAAGAGCACTGGCTGCTCTTCCAGAGGTCATGAGTTCAATTCCCAGCAACCACATGGTGGCTCATAACCATCCATAATGAAATCTGGTGCCCTCTTCTGGCCTGCAGATATACCTGCAGACAGAACACTGTATATACACAATAAATAAATCTTTAAAAAAAAAAAAAAAGTGGGGCGTTATGGGGCATGCTTGTAATCCCACTGCTGGGGAAGCAGAGAAGGTTGGCTTTCTGGGGCCTGCTGGCCTAGCCTAATTGGTGAATCCCATGTCCTGGCAAGGGATCATATTCGCACAACCTCCTAGAACTCCAGCCTCAGAGTATCCTGTGTCTCTAGGCCTGCTCCAGCACCCACCCAAATATGTACATATGCTGACACATAAGCACACACACATAAATGGATTATTAAATAAATAAAAGCAAGAGAGGCTGGGAACATAGTCCAGTAGTACAGCACTTTTCTAGAATATACAAGAGTCAAATTTTAAGTATATTAAGACATTTTGAAAAGGTGTTTTGGTTTGGTTTGGTTTTTTGAGACAGGGGTCTCATGTAGCCCAGGTTAGCCTCAAACTCACAATATAATTGAGACAGTTCTTGAATCCCTGATCCTCCTCCTCCTATCCCAGTGCTTGGCAGCAGCAAGTGCCCTTACCCTCTGAATCATCTTGCCAGCCTACCCCCATCATTTTTTGAACCCTTCTCTTTCCTATGCATCCATGGCCTTAAACTCACTATATAGCTCAAGCTGTCCTCAGCATCATCCTCCCTAGATTTGGGGATTACAGATGTATGTCAAATACAACCAACTTGAACCACTTCCCTCTGTGACTGAATATTCCAGGGTAAGGTACTTTTCCTACTGAAGTTAGGACTCAACATTTCTTCCAAATGGCCTTGTTGCCTTTATTGGAAACAGCAGCAAACATATCTCTGCTGTTCCGAGGTGCCTGCCCTATCTAAAGCACTCTGAGCAGAGAGAGGGAAAGCAGCCAGAGCCTATTAAGCTCTTACAACATTCTACAGTTTCTCTAGCCTGAATCACCAAACTGTTCGAAAACAAACAACCCCAAAGGCTTATGAACTACATGCTCAGGTTTAGTCAGTTTTCGACTGGCCAATTTTCTGAGTTAGTTACTTCTGCATCATTGTGACCAAAATAATCTAACAGAAACCACTTCAGAAAGGGTTATTTAGGCTCATTTTTTCATCAGTTTTAATCAGTCCTGGCAAGGACAGTATCAGACTGCTCACAGCAAGCATGTGGCACACAAATGTCTCCCATAGTGGTGAACAGGAAACATAGACCACTGCCAAAACTAGGAGTAGGAACCATCTCCATTGGGCCACTTGCCCCTAGTGACTTGCTTCCACTAGGCAGGATCAATCTCTTAAAAGCTTGATAGCAGGCGGGGCGTGGTGGCGCACGCCTTTAATCCCAGCACTCCAGAGGCAGAGGCAGGCGGTTCTCTATGAGTTCAATGCCAGCCTGGTCTACAGAGTGAACTCCAGGATATCCAGAGCTATACAGAGAAACCCTGTCTCAAAAAACAAAAACAAAACAAAACAAAAAAAAAAGCTTAACAGCTTCAAAATAACACCTTGAGTCCATTTTAAAGAAACTTTCATGGAGACTGAGAAGGTCTATTCTGTAACGCTGGAGTGAAATATTCTGTAGACATCTGTTAGGAATTTGGGTCAGTTATGTCACTTCACCCTGATATTTCTGGGGTTTTTTTTGTTTTGTTTTTTGTTTTTGTTTTGTTTGGTCTAGAAGACATGTCCGTTGGGAAAAGTAGAGTATTAAAATCACCTATAATTACAGTGTTAGGGTTAATCTGTGGCTTAACCTCTCTAGTAATGTTGGTTTTATGGAATTGGGTGCTCCCAAGTTTGTATGTTTATGTATAATGTGTGTATGTTTGAAGTTGTAATTTCCTCCTAGTGGATTTTCAACAATGGGAAGAAACAGAAACTATATACCATGAGACACTGTGGTACAAGGAGCAGAGTTGAAAGAACTCCCCTTTGTCAGTTACTGACAGGGTAACCATACACTGACTTTTCCAGCAGGATTTTATTTGTGCTGTTGAACTGGCATATTAAATGACACTCTTATTCACTCTCAAAGCTATTCATACTGAAAATCAATGATAAAGTTACTCTGTGTGTCTAACCTTAAAAATCTGTTTAGAAGCCGGGCGGTGGTGGCGCACGCCTTTAATCCCAGCACTTGGGAGGTAGAGGCAGGCGGATCTTTGTGAGTTCGAGGCCAGCCTGGTCTACAAAGCGAGTCCAGGACAGCCAGAGATATTCAGAGAAACCCTGTCTCGAAAAACCAAAAAAAAAAAAAAAAATCTGTTTAGAATTTTAGAAGCCTAGTTCCCTCAATTACAGTTCTGAGGATAAAACTATAAGAAGAATATACACTAAATTTCTTAAATATTCTATGAAAGTAAGGAATTGTTATCATTCCTATTACTTTATCTTTAATCAATAAAGTATCAACTATCAAAGTACACTTTAAAAGAAAGATGGCTAACTTGAAGAAATAAAAAATAAAATTATAATTGGATAACTCTAAAAAAATAAATAAATAAAAATAAAAAAATAAAAGAAAGATGGCTTAGCAGTGAAGAGCACTGGCTGCTCTTGCAAAGAACCCAGGTTTGATTCCCAGTACCCACATAGTGGCTTACAGTCATCCATACATAATTCCAGTTCGAGGGGATCCAATACCCTCTTCTGACCTCCGTGAGCACTAGCACACATGTGGTTCACATACCTACATACATGCAAGCAAAATAAAATAAAGCTTACACAGAAGTAAAGCACCACAAAGTCTAGGTGTGGCGATCCATATCTGAACAATTGGTCCCCTGCCTCCACCTCTCAAGTGCTGGGAGTACAGGTGTGGGTTCACCACACTTATACTCTCTCAGGTATTCCTCATAACCACTAAAATATGTGACTAAAGTACCTCCTTTCTGGATAAGAGCTGTTAGTTTTCATTAAGTCCAGTTTGTTCTTCCTTCTATCACTTCTGGTGGTGTTGTCATATGTAAGAAAACACAATCTAATCCCAGGCACTGGGCATTAATTTTTAGTTAATTTTTGTTCATAGTATGAGTCCAACACTATTTGCAAATAGTTGTCAAGCTGTGATGGAAATATATATATATATATATATATACATTCCCCCTATTAAATTATTTTGGTGCCCTTGTTGAAAATAAACTGACCATCACGAATGGCAAGCCTTATCTTCAGACTTCCTGGCCCACTAATCTAAATGTCTACCTTTATGACACATCTACACCATCTTGATTATTGTAGTATGTTAGTGAACTTTAAAATTAGGAAATGAGCACCAATAGAAGGCTTGGTAGCTAAAGGCAATTCCTGCCAAGTTAATAACCGGCGTTCAGAATCTCCAGGACCCACATCATCAAAGGAGAGAACCAACTCCTGAAAGTTTGCTCTGCCCTCCATCAGGTGTATAGCACTTGTAACACACACTCACACACACACACACTCACACACATACACACTCACACACACACACACACACACACACTCTCATTCTCACACACACTCTCACACACACACTCACACACACTCATGCTCACACACACACACTCACGCTCACACACACTCACACACACTCTCATTCTCACACACACACTCACACACACACTCACACTCACACACACTCACACGCACTCACACACACACACACTCACACACACACACACACACACACACACACACACACACACACACACACGTCTTTGATGAACTCTTTCCAATGTTAACATTAACTGGATCTTTTAACGTCTTAGTTTTCAGATGTTGTTCACTTCTTTTGTTAAATTGATTCCTTTGTGTTTTATTTTCATCTTGTCATCCTTGTTGTATGTACATTTGATGTGAGTGTGGGTATTAATGCATGAACACCAAGGTGACCATGTGGAGGTCAGAGCTTTCATAGTTGGTTCTCTCTTTGTACCCTGAGATGCAGGGATTAGACTCGAGGGCTGTGTGTCTAATGCTTCTACCCACTGAGCCATCTTGCCAGTCCAATGTCATTCTTCTGATGAAGCCCAGCCTAACCTTGAACCTACTATATAGCTGAGGCCAACTTTGAACTTCTGATCCTCCTGCCTCAACTCCCCAGTGTTGGGATTAGTAGTAACCACCACCAAACCTAGGTTTACGTGGTACTAGGGATTGAACTTAGGGTGTTGTGCATGTTAGGCAATACTTTACCAACTGAGCTATATTCCCAGTCCTATTTGGTTTCTTTTGATGTTTTAATAAATGAAACTACTTTTTCTTACTTTTACTCCCAGATTGGTCACTGCTAATGTACAGAAATACAATAAATATTCCATATTGATCTTATAACCTATAATCTTGTTAAACTTGCATTTTGGTTCTAATATTTGTTTTGTATGATTCCTTGAAATTTTTTTATTAGAGTTTTCATAGTGTTTTGTTTGAGAGCGGGTTTTACTATATTGACAAGGCCAACCTTGAACTCACAGAATACCTGCCTATGCTCCCTGAGTGCTACTATGCCAGACCTCAAGATGGTCTGTGTCATAGTCGTTCCCCCCCCTCCTTCGAGACAGGGTTTTGCTGTGCCCTGGCTGTCCTGGAACTCTCTTTGTAGATCAGGCTGGCCTCAAACTCAAAGAGATCTACCTGCTGCTGCCTCCCTAGTGCTGGGATTAAAGGCGTTTTAACACAGACTTTAAACACAAAGAAAGGCACATCCTCGGCACAGGTGTGTGCTTCCCCTAACAGAGAGCAGCAGAAAGTAAGACATATTCAAAGAGAGTCGCCTCTTGGAATTTTCTAAGCATAAGATCATTTAATCAGCAAATAAAATAGCTTTTCTTCTTCTCCCTTTCCAGTATGAATGCTGTATTAGTCTGCATGACCATCACTGTGATAAAATACTGACCAAAGGCAACTTGGGGAGGGAAGGGTTTATCTGACTTGCATGTCACAACTACAGTCATCTTTAAGGAAGTCAGGGCAAGAAACAGGCACAGAGGCAGAAACCATGGAGGAAAACTCCTTACTGCCTTGCCTTGCTCTGAAACTTCACAGGCCAGCCCCCATCATCTGTACCTCTCTCAACATTCCTATCTTCCAAGCTCCCATAACAGCTCATTAAGTTCTGAGAATTCACTGGCCTTTTCTAGCCCAAAGCTTCAAATAACCAACATGGTCAGGTTTGTTTCAGCAAAAGCCCAGTCTAATACCAAATTTCTGTCCTAGGTCACTCTGTCATTGTGATTAAACACCATGACCAAAAACAACTTAGGAAAGGAAGAATTTATTTCACTTTACATGTTATAATCCATCATCAAAGGATGTCAGGGCATGAACTAAAATAAAAACCCAGTTGGAAGGACCTGGAGCAGAGACCAAGGAAGAATGCTGCTTACTGGCTTGCTCTCTATGGCATGTTCAGCTTGCTTTCTTTTTTTTTAAACATTTATTTATTTATCTATTATGTATACAGTATTTGCTCTACATATATGCCGGGCAGCAGATCTCAATGTAGATGGCTGTGAGCCACCATGTGGTTGCTGGGAATTGAACTCAGGACCTTTGGAAGAACAGCCAGTGCTCTTAACCTCTGAGCCACCTCTCCAGCCCTCAGCTGGCTTTCTTATACAACCCAGGTCTGCCTGTCCAGAGGTGGGATGTGAGCCCTCCCACGTCAATTGGCAACTGAGAAAATGCCCACAAGACAGGCCCACACCAGTCTCCTCAGTTGAGGCACTTTCTCTGCAGCTGATTCCAGTTAACAAAAACTAACCAGGACAGATAGATGCCTTTTGTTTCTTTTCTTACTTAATTAAACTGACCAGAGCGTCTAGGACATTCTTGAATAAAGGTTTCAAGAGCATAAATGCTTGTTTTATCTCTGAAGGAAAAATTCAATTTTCATCATGTGACATGGGGTTAACTATGTGTTTTTCATAGATGCACCTGGCAGGTACAGAAGAACGCTTCAAGCCAGGAGATGGTGGTGGCACACATCTTTAGAACCCACACTCAGGAGGCAAAGGCAGACAGATCTCTGTGAGTTTCAAGCCAGCCTGGTGTACAAAGCAAGTAGCAGGACAGCCAGGGATACACAGAGAAACGCTGTCTCGAAAAACCAAAAAGAGAGAGAGAGATAAATGCTCATATCTGCTGAGCCTTGAAGGATTTTCCTTCCTTCCTTTCTTTTCTTTTATTCTTTTTTGATTTTGTTTTTCAAGACAGGGTTTCGCTGTGTATCCCTGGCTGTCCTGTAACTCACTCTGCAGACCAAGCTTGGCCTCATACTCACAGAGATACACCTGCCTCTGCCTTCTAAGTGCTGGGATTAAAGGCATGCACCACCACAACTGGCTCATTTACCTCTCTTGCAAAGAATCCAAGTTGGGCTCCTGGTACCCACCTTGTGGCTAAGAAAGATGGGGGGGGGGGAGGAAGGAAGGAAGGAAAGACAGAGAGAGGAGAGACAGATTAAGCCCTCCTACTCCTAATGTAGAGTCCTGTTTTCTCCCTTTCAATAGCAAACTGGGATTGAAAATAACACATTAGGGGCTGGAGAGATGGCTCAGTGGTTAAGAGCACTGTCTGCTCTTCCAAAGATCCTGAGTTCAATTTCCAGCAACCACATGGTAGCTCACAACCATCTATACTGGGATTTGATGCCCTTTTCTACTAGCATGCAGGTATACATGCAGGTAGAGCACTCAAATATATTAAATAAATAAATCTTTAAAGAAAGAAACAACTCACTTTGTAGACCAGGTTCACCTTGAACTCACAGAAATCCACCTGCCTCTGCCCCCCAAGTGCTGGGATTAAAGGCGTGTGCACCACCACCGCACAGCAATCTTCTCTTTTTTTTTTTTGCAATCTTCTCTTTTTAATAGTCTATTTTTCCTTCTCTATGGCACCTCCTGTTTCAGGTTCACTGACAGCTTTAACCATTCCAACAGAGGCTCTAGCTGCCTCTGTGAATAGGGCCACTCTGAATGCTGGTGAGGGTGTAAGATTAAGAGGGCTGTGGAAATAGCAGACCTTGAAAGTCAATTCAGAGTCAACAGCTTTCCATGTGAGAAAGAAACTAAAACACAAGAGAATGTACATAGCAAAAGCAAGCCTGGATGTTGAGAAGGGAGCTCATTGGTTCAATGCTAGTCTCAATGCCCAGGATCAAAACAAAACAAAACCCTAGCACTTCCCCTTTGAGCCGGAACTGTAATTCTAGGTTTTTGATACAAAATAAAATCATCTTTAGCCCACTCTCTTCCTCAAGGTACCCCACTTTCATTAGTTCCTATACTTATTATTATTGAAACTATTAGCCTGTTCATTCAACCAGTAGCCTCAGCAGTCCAACTAACAGCCAACATTACCATACGTCACCTGCTTTATACACTTAACTGGAGGTGCTGCACTAGTGCTCACAAACATCAGTCCACCAGCCGCTATAATCACTTTTATCATCTTAGTCCTCCTTACTCTTTTAGAATTTGCCATAGCTCTTATTCAAGCTTACATATTTATCCTGCTAGTAAGTCTTTATCTACATGATAATACATAATGGTCCACCAAACTCACGCACATCACACAGTTAACCCAAGCCATGGCCTTGGTTAACTATGGGGCTCTCTTCGCTCTTTCCCTAACCTCAGGGCTAGTAATATGATTTCACTTTAACTCAACAATACTTCTGTTAATTGGCCTAATACTGAATATATTAACTATACTCCAATGCTGATGAGACATTATTCATGAAAGAACTTATCAAGGTCATCACACACCAAGTGCCCAAAAAGGCTTTTGCTACTGAATAATCCTATTTATTGTTTCTGAAATTTTCTTCTTTGGAGGGTTTTTCTGAGCCTTCTACCACTGTGACCTCCAACAGGAATTCTACCACTTAACCCCTTAGACATCCCCCTACTAAATACATCAGTTCTCCTAGCATCAGGGGTCTCAATCACATGGGCCCATCATAGCTTAATTGACCCAAAACAAAACAAAGAAAAACCACTTTAATCCATATGATATATATAGGCTAATGAAAAATAATAAACATATTTTCATTTGCTCACCATCATTTGAGAAATGTCTGTTGAGGTCTTTTGTCCATTCTCAATTTGGGCTATTTGTGTTTATTATTGATTTGTTTATTTGAAACAGTGTTTTTATGCAGCCCAGGCTGATCTAGAACAAGCAATCCTCCTGCTTCAGCCGCCTGAGTGCTAGAACTACAAGGCCTGCCCCACCATTTCTGGCTGGCCTCAAATCCCTGTGTTCACTCAAGCAATCTTTCTGCTTATACCTCCCTTGCCACTGGGACAAGGTGGACCAAATGGAAGCCACTGCACCTGGCTATCATGCTGTAGAAGCAGGAGAAGGGTGCATCATGCCCATTTCATATATAGAGAATAAAATATGAATATTCAAATATAAAGATTAACAAAATGAATATTTTTAACTGACTAAGCTTGAGCAGTAAAAGAAACAGTTTGGTTCTAAAGTTTAATGCATGCCCACTGTGGTAAATATATGACCATTAGTGCTGTTTGAGTCCAATGCTTTGAAGGATTCTAATGTGCAAGGAATTTTTATCTGCAGCTGCTTATGCCATTGGTGTAAATGTTAATACAGTGGAAAATGCAAACAGTATTTTCCTATTATTATGAAAATAATCTTGACTTCACCTGTTCTCTGGAAAAGGTCTAGGGAAACTCTAGGGTATTTAAGACATTCTAGCTCTATGAAACACATAGCTGTTTGAAAAGAAAATTATTTTCCATATACATTTTCTCATAAAATTGACACTCCAGCCTATAATCCAAGCACAAGAGACTGATGCAAGAGGATCACTCAGAATTCCAGGCCAGCCTGGGTTACAAAGCAAAACTTGTCTAAAAAGTCAAAGTAGCTGGGGGCTGGTGTGGCATACCTTTAATCCCAATACTTGGGAGGCAGAAGCAGGCAGATACTGAGCTGGAGGCCAGCCTGCTCTACAGAGTTGAGTTCCAGGACAGCCAGGGCTACACAAAGAAACCCTGTCTTGGAATACACTTACCCCACCACCAGCAACAATAACAACAAAAAAATCAAAGATCTAAATAAAATGGACATCCCAGAGCTAAGCTACAGAAGGGAAAATATACTATACTGCCCCGTAATTTTTTTCTTTCTGTTTTGGCTAGTTTGATGTCAACTTGACACAAGCTAGAGGCATCAGAGAGGAGGAAGTCTCAATTGAGAAAATGCCTGCATAAGATCCAGCTGTAGGGCTGGGCGTAGTGGCACACTCCTTTAATCCCAGCACTCGAGGCAGAGGCAGGCGGATCTCTGTGAGTTTGAGACTGGCTTAGTCTTCAAATTGAGTCCAGGACAGTCAGGTATACACAAAGAAATCCTGTCTCAAAAAAAAAAAAAAATCCAGCTGTAAGGAATTTTGTTTTGTTTTTAGAGACAGGGTTTCTCTGTGTAGCCCTGGCTGTCCTGGACTTTGTAGACTGGGCTGGCCTCAAACTCACAAAGATCTGCCTGTTTCTGTGTCCCAAGTGCAATCAAAGGCATTCGCCACTACACCCAGCTTAATTTTCCTAATTAATGATTGATGGGGGAGGACCCAGCCCATTGTGGGTGGTGCCATCCCTGGGCTGGTGATCCTGGATTGCATAAGAAAGCAAGCAGGCTGGCAAACCATGAGGAGCAAGCCAGTAAGCAGCACCCCTCCATGGCCTCTATATCAGCGTCTGCCTCCAGGTTCCTGCCATGTGTGAGTTCCTGCCCTCACTGCTTTTGATGATCAATTGCTATATGGAACTGAGCAAAATAAACCCTTTCCTCCCCAAGTTGCTTCAGTCACCATGTTTCATTATGGCAATAGTAACCCTGATGAAGACAATACTTTCTCTTCCCTTCCTCCCTTCCTCCCTCCCTTCCTTCCTCCCTTCCTTTCTTTCATACTGGTATTAAAGGCATACACACCATGTCTGGCTCAAAGACAATTTTTTTAAAAATATGTTCCAACACTTACAAGAAAAGCACAGCTTGGTCAATGATGATATATTTGCAAATTATTAATCTTCTATAACTACTCCACTAGAGTACTAGGGTTTTATTTTCAGGATACAAACGTAAACAAAGAGCCAGGTATTAGACTATCTGTGAGTGCCCAATGAAGCCTCTATCTAGAATTAGGAAAACAAAAGCAATTAAAGTAATCCTATGGATGTTAGGCTTACAGTTACAGGGGACTATAGTCTTCATAAGTGTCCTTAGCCTATCTAAGACTCTTCAAGAACTAGTAGTAAGCAAGCCAAGCATGATGGCACATACTTATCAGCTTGACTCAGGGAAGCAGAGGCAAAGGATCATACATTTGAAGCCAGCCTGGACCACAAAGCAAGGCCTCATTTAAAAAGAAAAAGGTGAGGTTGGAGAGATGGCACAGTGGTTAAAAACACTAGCTGTAAGCCAGGCGGTGGTGGCGCACGCCTTTAATCCCAGCACTCGGGAGGCAGAAGCAGGCGGATCTCTGTGAGTTCGAGGCCAGCCTGGTCTACAAAGCGAGTCCAGGACAGCCAGAGCTGTTACACAGAGAAACCTTGTCTCAAAAAAAAAAAAAAAAAAAGAACACTAGCTGTTCTTCCAAAGGATCCAGGTTCAAATTCTACACCCACATGGCAGTTTGAAACTGTCTGTAATGACCAGGTGTGGTAGTGCTGAGCAGAGCTACCTAGTGAAACCCTGTCTCAACAAAACAAAATAGGAGGAGGAGAAGGACCAGCCTGGAATACAGAGAGAGTTCCAGGACAGCCAGGGCTACAAGAGAAACCCTGTCTCAATAAACCAAAAACAAAACAAACAAAAAATAGAGACAGCAATCCAAGATGGCCAGTTAGGTACCACTAAAGGACACACTGATCAAAATTCCCAGGATAAACCTCTAACCATAAACTAACCCCATTCCCTACACAATGGGTCTCATGTCAGGCCTGCCCCCACCCGCGTGTTTCCATCTCCCCAAAGGGCAAATCTCTAATACTAGCCTATGCAGTTCTTGATCACGGCCACTTGAACTTTTTGGATCAAAGTTGCTCTAATAGCTCTTTGTTTCACTGTTTTTTATTTATCAGAGCCCTTTCCTCATGGGGCATTTACATGTGCTGTTCTTCGGCCTGAGTACTCTTTCCTCTCTTTTCTACCTAATAACTACTCTTCTTCAGTCCTTAGTATTCTATACAGCTCCTCAGAAAAGCTTGCCCTTGGCTTCCCTTAGAAAACCCTTAATTGTAATTCCTTGTAAGTATACAATTCCAAGCTGATATGTATTATGATTCTCCCACCAATCAGTAAACTTCACAAAGGTGACTGAACTTGGTTTTACTTCTCATTGTATTCCCACTGCTGAATTAATTCCAGGCCTTTTCGTTATTTCATATATCAGACAAACATATTTTTCCAGTTATATAACAGAGACCTACAAACTTGAGTTACAGAAGTAACTCCTGTCTTTACATTTTTTTTTCATCCAAATCCAGATCCAAGATCCTCCCTGTCTCTTCATTTACAGAAGGTAATGGCATATCCCATTTGAAGACATTCTCTTTAACATGGCATCCCACATAGGTCTTTCACAAACTCGTGAGTTCCTTTGTATTTCTATGCTATTCAAGTGACTTTTCCATACACTGCCACATTATCATTGTGTAATGTTTTACGTGTGAGTACCTTTTCATTTGCTAAGAACAAACATTTTGTGGGCTCCTAAAGGGTAATTATAGTTTAATTTGTTATGATAGTGCCTATCTACATTATGAATTCTCTGGGCACATTTCCATAGCCTGGAATGAGGTAAGTTAGTCCACAGCTTCTCATAACCTTGGAAATTGACATTTCTTTTGAGGGTGCCTTAAGATGGTAGGCTTTTTTCTGAAAAACCATTATTACCCCTTTTGTCAGACAGTTCAAAACAAGTGTGATAGAAGAACATTAAATCATTCATCATTAGCCGAGTGTGGTACTGCATGCCTTTAATTCCAGCACTTGGGAAGCAGAGGCAAGTGGATCTCTGAGTTTGAGGCCAGCCTGGTCTACAAAGTGAGTCCAGGACATCCAGGGCTCTTTTACACAGAGAAATCCTATCTCAAAAAAAAAATCATTCATTATTTTATATTTCTGTATATATTTATAATAGTTCATAACCAAGTATTCTATAACTCTTAAGGATAATCAACATTGTCAATTCTTTTTTTTTTAAGATTTATTTATTTATTACAAATACAGTGTTTTGTCTGCATGTATGCCTGAAGACCAGAAGGGGCACCAGATCTCATTATAGATAGTTGTGAGCCACCATGTGGTTGCTGGGAATTGAACTCAGGACCTCTGGAAGAGCAGCCAATGCTCTTAACCTCTGAGCCATCTCTCCAGCCCAACATTGTCAATTCTTATTCTTGTCCTCTGAGGCACAGAAAATCTTTTTTACATTTTCAGTAAATTAATTTCTACTAAAACTATAACAATAGAGCAAAAAAAAAAAAACTCAACCCTATCTATAGTCATACTGGTTACTACCTTGGCTGACTACCACTCACAGTGGTATGAAATACATTGTTTGTGGTGGTGGGCCAGCATACATGTGACAGTGCTTGTGATGGTCAGAGGACAACATGGAGGAGTTCTTTCTGTCCACCACGTGGGTCCTAGTAATCCAGCTCAGGTGCTCAAGCTTAGCATGTACTCGCACAAGTTTCTCACCATTTTTGGAGACAGATTCTCACATCAGCTGGGCCTTGAACTTGTCTATGCGGCAGAAGATGACCCTGAACTTCTGACCCTCCAGTTTCTATGTAGTGAGAGGGGTCTTGGGATGACAAGTGTGCACAATCTGTTTGTTTTTAAGTGATGCTAAGGATCAAATCTCTTGTACTCATTCTGTAGCCAAGAAGGCTTTGAATTTGTGACAATTCTCCCGCTTCAGCTTCCCAAGCACTGAGGTCACAGGAGTGTGTGCCACTATGCTTAACTCAAGTTTCTACAGAAATACAACTTTTTTCTTCAAAATCAAAGAATAGGGCTCCTCAGTGGTTAAGTGTGCACACTGCTCTTGAAGAGGACCTGAGTTCAGTTCCCAGTATGCTCACAACTGCCTGGAACTCCAACTACAGGGCCTCACGCCCTCTTGTGCCCTCCAGAGACACCTGAACCCACAGGTGCATACCACACACAGGCACAAACATAATTAAAAATAAAAAGGAATGTCTTTTTTAAAAAATCTCACTTAAGGCCCGGCATGGTGGCGCACGCCTTTAATCCCAGCGCTCAGGAGGAGAGGCAGGCGGATCTCTGTGAGTTCCAGGACAGCCTGGTCTACAAAGCGAGTCCAGAACAGTCAGGGCTACATAGAGAAACCCTGTCTCAAAAAAAACAAATTAAAAAAAAAAACAAAAAACTCACTTAAAAACAAAATCAAGCCGGGCAGTGGTGGCGCACGCCTTTAATCCCAGCACTTGGGAGGCAGAGGCAGGCGGATCTCTGTGAGTTCAAGGCCAGCCTGGTCTACAAAGCGAGTCCAGGACAGCCAAGGATATACAGAGAAACCCTGTCTCAAAAAAACCAAAAGAAAGAAAAAAAATAAAAACAAAATCAAAGAATAAGTTGGCCAGGTGTGGTGGCACACGCCTTTGATCCCAGCACTCGGGAGGCAGAGGCAGGCGGATCTCTGTGAGTTTGAGGCCAGACTGGTCTACAAAGTGAGGACAGCCAGGGAAACACTGAGAAATCCTGTTTTGAAAAACCAAAAGAAAAAAAGAAGAATAAATTGTAATTCCAAATATCTTGAGTCTTACTGAAAAATGGAAGAACCATAGAGAGTTTACAGACAATACTGAAATTCAGGCAATATGTGAATCACCCATTTCAAATGCAGGAATTTGTTTTATATTCTATTAATCATGATTTTTGACTTATACTAATACAAAAATGAAGTTTTTACACGTTTTACTTTTCAGTTGGTTTTATCTATTGTTTCCTGTTTTTATTTTGAGATTCAGTTTTTGTTTGTTCGTTTCTTGGCTTTGAGACAGGCTTCACTCTGTAGCTCAGGATGGCCTCTAAACTAAATAAGTAACCCAAGTTGGCTACTCACAGCAATCCTCCTGTCTCAACTTCCTGAGTGCTGTGATGACAAGTGTGGGCCACAACATCCAGCTTCATATATTATTCTATAAATGACTAATTTTTTTTCTTTTATAAAACATTTATTTACTGAGGAGAGAAGTTGCATATGTTCCACAGTAGTGTAAAAGTCAGAGAAGAACTTGAAGCAATCTGTTCTCTCCCTACCATGTGGGTTGGTGACATGCCACGTTATCTACTGAGCTCCTGTCTCAGTTTATATGAGTGTCATTTCTCTTTTTCTTAATGTTGCAAAGAAGTGAAATCAAAGGCCTTGGGGCATGCTAAACAAATGCCTTATTACTGCTGTACACCCACAGTCCTCAAAACAGAATTTATTCTCTACTAATAAGTGTTTTTAAAAAGGACAAGAAATTGATGTTTCATAAAAATATAAACATAAGGGCTGGAGAGATAGCTCAGCGGTTAAGAACACTAGCTAGTGCTCTTCCAAAGGTCCTGAGTTCAATTCCCAGCAACCATATGGTGGCTCACAACCATCCACAATGTGATCTGATGCCCTCTTCTGGCTTTAGGTCTACATGCAGATAGAGCACGCATGCATTAAATAAATTAATTAATTAAAAAATATATAAACATAAAATCCATTTTTCAAAATAATAAGGCTAGTGTAAATGAGATTCTTTATCAATAGGACTGTATCACATTTTCCAATTTAGAGTAAAATACATATTCTAAAGTAGGGTACGGTGGATCACCCCTGTAGATCTCTGCATTTGGGAGTCTGCCAAAAGGACTGGCCACCAGTTAAAGGACATCAGGGGCTGTGCAGACCAGCCTAGACTACACAGTGAGAGCCAATGTTTAAAAGGGAGGGTGGGCAGGCATGGTGGACCACACCTATAATCCCAATATTCAGGGAGTGAGAGCTTCACAAGATAGAAACCAATTTGGCCATCTAGTGATTACATGTCAGCCAGAACTACATAGCAAGACCTCATCTTAAAAGAAGGAGTGGAGAAGTGATGACAAACCAATAGAAGCTGGAGCAATGGCTTAGCTGTTGAGAGCTAACTGCCCATCCAGAGGACCTAGGTTCGATTCCCATCACCCACATGGTGGCTTACAACTATCTTTGACTCCAGTCTCAAGAGATTTGATGTCCTTTTCTGGCCTCTGTGGGCACTGCATGCATGTAGTACACAAATATACATGCAAACAAAACACTCATACACATAAAAATAAATCAGTTTTTTTTTTGTTTTGTTTTGTTTTTCAAGACAGTGTTTCTCTGTGTAACAGCTCTGGCTGTCCTGGACTGGCTTTGTAGACCAGGCTGGCCTTGAACCCACAGAGATCCGCCTGCCTCTGCCTCCTATGCACTGGGATTAAAGGCGTGCGCCATCATCGCCTAGCTAATCAATTTTTTTAATTAAAAAAGAAAAAAGAAAAAAACCAACAAGAGAAGAGCTGGTCATTGTAGCTGATGACCTGTAATCCTAGCACTTGGAAGATGCAGGAAAATCAGCTTCTAGATTACTTTTGCTTATATTCAAGGCCAGACTGCAATATACAAGATCCTTAAGCAAACATACAAAACAACAACAAAATCCTAAGAAGAAATGGGAATTCTCTTTCACAAAGCTAAGTGGATTTTGTGTTAGTCTATATCCAACATGGTTAACTGCTTAAAAGAGAAACACACAATAGAGAACAAAGCACACGAAACAAAAAAATAAGTTAAATATTAGAAACCCTGCTTAAACTGCTCATTTCCCTTCCAAAAGTAGGCCGTCTATTTCTATTTCCAGAAGGGATATTAATTATAGTATCCTACAATATTTCATAAAACCATGTTTCTAGGGGCTTTATATGTAAAGTACTTGTTATCCACGCATGAAAACCCAAGGCCCCTAGTACCCACACAAAAGCCAGGTGTGCCTGTGGCATCTGCGATCCTAGCACCAGGAGGGGGACAAGGTTAAGTAGACCCCTGGAGCTCACTAGCCAGCTGGTTTATGCAACCAACAAGCTCTGGGTTCTTTGAGAGACCGGTCTCAAAAACTAAGGTGAAGAACAATAGAAGAATCCACCCAAACTTGACCTTAGACTTCTACACACATACATGTGCCCACACAAAAAGCAATAAAAATAGCCTCATGTATTGGTACAAGCTTTTAATCCCAGGAGACAGAGGCAGGCAAATTTCTGTGTATTCAAGGTCAGCCTAGTCTACATAGTGAATTCCAGGGCTGCATGGTGAGACCATGTCTCAAAATAAAAATAAAAATGTATATTTCAGAAATTGGAGCCCAAATAAACGCATTTATTTTATTTATTTATCACATATATTTAGACAGTAAAAATAGATTTACACAGATACGAGCTGATTGTAAAAATCCTCATTAAACAAGAATTTTGAAAACATGTTGGATTCGGGTGTGCTGGGCCATGCCTATATAACTCCAGATCTAGGGAGCTCTAGAAAGGAGGATCTCGAAGTTGAGTTCATCTTTGTGCTGCAGAGACATTACTCCTTGTCAAAGAAAAACTAAATAAAACAAACAAAGGTGGGTTTGATGGTTACTGTTTTGAGATACGGTAATCTCTCTGTGTTCCAGAATGATTTTGAACTTGTGAAGAACCACGCAGATCCGCCGGGCATGCCCAGCCATCGTTTCTGCTTGTTCTTTTGAGAGAGACTCGAACTCAGTAGTAGAAGAGAATGACCTTGAACTCCTCCTGCCTCCATCTCTCCAGAGCTGGGATTACAGGATTGTACTTCTACCTGGCTGGCTTTTTATTTTATTTTTTAAAGACTATGTAGTCTAGGCTGCTCTGGAATTCATCATATGGACCAGGTGGCTTCCAACTCCAGGTAATCCTTCTATCTCAGTTTCCCAAATCTGGGATTACAGGCCCGAGAAACCATTCCAGGCTCAAAGAGTCCTCATTTCCATTTAAAGAAACAGCAAACGACTTGTAGCAAAATGTAACCATAATGGAAAGCTACCAAACATCCCACCAATCACAGCACTAAATAAACGCCACAGGTCCTCCAAATTACGCATTTGTTTAAATCAACAACAGCTCTTTTCCTCCCTCCAAAGCTAGCCCCGCCAGCGTCAGAGAAGACAGAGAGAGGATTTGTGACTTCTCCCTGTTTGATCCCTAGCCCCGGATCCACCTGCTTAGAAGTGTCAAGGAGACTAGAAATGGTTAACGGCGACCAGCTGCGGAAAGAAACAAACGTCCCTGACAACCCACAGCTGAGCAAGCAAGGGCTGTTGATTCATCAACGCGTTCCCTTTGGAGGCTGCCGGCGGCAAGCCCTCCAAGGCTGGGCAACAGCACCTCCGAGAAGGTTCCTGGGCGGGCAGAGTGGTCCCCTCGCCCACCCCCACGTCCACACACACACTGGCACCGGTGCCTCTCCGGAGCAGCCCCGCACTAAGCCACCCGATCCCCCCTCCCGGAGATGGGCTCTGTCTGACGCGGCCGAGGCTGGCCCCAGCGCCCGGCCTCCCGCCGCCGTGGCCCGGCGTGCTGGACCCGGCCCAGACACGCCGCCTCCCCTCACCTGGCTCTGTCCCACCTGAGCGCGAGAGCTGAGGGGGCAAGACGCGGAGAGGGGGCGCTGACCTTGTTGCTACTGACAGCGGAGCGCCACATGCTGCCGCTTCCCGGACAGCGGCCCGAAGGACATTTTTTCCCCCTGGAGGAAGGAAACGGGAGAGCGCCGGCCCGGCGGCGGCGGGCGCGGCAGCGGGGGTCCGGGCGGGCTGTGCAGCTTTTAGCGGGGACGGTCCGAGGACTACATCTCCCAGGCTGCTCCGAGCCGCCCCTGCGTCGTGACCCCGGCGCGCACGGAGGCGGTGACTCTTACCTCACAGAGGTAGCTCCTCCGCCGGCCGCAGCTCGGCGCACCGGCGGTCCATGGACCGGAACCCCGGGCGGGCCGGCAGGAACCCGGGCCGTGACCGCCGCCTCCCGACCCCAGGCTCCTCCTCCTCGCTCCCCGCCGCCCTCTGCGGACGCCCGCGGGCCGCGCACCGCTGCCGCGGGCCTCTGAGAGCCGCGCCGGGAGGCTGTGTGGCGGGGCCGCGGCCGCCGCGGGACTGAGGCCTACTCCGCCGCCTCTCAGTGCTATTGTCCCCGCGCCTGGCCCCGAGCGGGGCTGCGGGCGAGGGCCGAGCTTGCCGGCTCCGCGGAAGATGCCGGACCAAGCCCTTCAACAGATGCTGGACAGGTAGGAGCAGCGGGGGGCCGGGAACCGCCGGCCTTTGTCCTGGGCCTGCCCCCCATGCTGGCCTCGAGGCCCCGAGAGCGCGGATCCTGGCGTCCGCCGAGAGTTCCACCGCCCGGGCCGGGAGAGGGGCTCAGAGTTTGGAGAGGGCCCTGGAGGGAGGAGCGGGCGAGCGGCCTGGGTCGCAGACTTAGAAACTTAGCGAAAGGAATGAGGGCTACCTCGGCCGAAAGCCTGTTTTTGTTTTTTGAGACGAAGAGGCGCTATTGTTAACTCATGGAAATAGTTTCTTTTTCTCCCCTCCTCTCCCGACTACGTTGTAAAGGGTTTGGCAGCGATGCCACCGGGAAGAACCTGATTATCTTTCTGGAGAATGATCCCTTGCGCGTTCACAATGCAAGGGTAGGTATCCTTTTGTAAAAACATGGACCTCGTTTCGCCTTCCAAGCCCCATCCCATCCCCACCCTCAAGCCGTAAGGTCAGAATATCCACAGGGGAGCCTTAACGGTCGGTCACAGTAGAGGTTATGGAAAACAGCCACATGCATGCAGCATTGAACACGTAGCACACATGACGGTCGCCGAGTTCCCAGAAACCTTTTGGCTTGTACTGGGTCCAGTCGCCCATTCCTGGGGGTCTCTCGCCCGTTAAACTCTTTGAAAAGTCTGCTGCACTGCCCTCTGCTGTTTAAACTCCAGCCAGTGGCTTTTTGAGACTGAATTAAATCAACCTTTTCTTCCAGGCAGCTTCCTGCGATTCTGACCAATTGTTCAAACTAGTTCATAATGTTTGTGGTTGCTTGCAACTCTAAGGAGATAAAATAGCCACGCTGTTCAGCAGGTGGCACTCTTTGTGCAGAGTTAAGACCCAGCTCTGTAAGTTAAATAAAGGGCCTCTGTTGATAAAGGATTAATAGCCATTAACTGCTGGGGGTGTGGGGGAGGGGCATACAAAGATTCTTCAGGGAAGGCCAGAAGTTACTCCCGGTGTTTTATACTAGATCCCAGGACAGGACTTGGTACATTTTGTCAGAAGTAATAATGAACTTGTCAGTTTCTCCAGTTCTCTAGGAGTTTTCCCACTTATCAGGTTTTCCTTTCATTATGATTTATTATACGTGACTAGATGGGGCATACTAAATATTCCAGAGAGATCACTGCCTGCCACATCGATGCCAGTTAAATCAGACTCATTCTGGTATTGCATAGTTAATTATTTGCTCTGATGACATTCCACTTTCACTTTTACGTGTTGACGTCTAGAAAAATTCCTATGTCAAGTTGTTGTGTTGGCTTTTCGTATATTCTTTAGAGATGCCCATAAAAGCCAGTGAGTGGTAGTGAAGCATTTACAGAAACTTGGGAAATCTGGCTGTCTGTCCTTTACAGAAATGTATATACAGAAGTGACAAGTTCATAAGTTCTAACAAAATATTTGCTAAGTACCAAGTCCTGTCCTAGGATTTAGAATAGGAGTAACTTCTTGACTTCCCTGTTGGATGTTTGTATGCCCCTCCCTAATCCTCAATCAACAGAGGAGAGGCCCTCATTTAACAACTTACAAATAATCTTTTTCACTATAACTTTCATTATAATGTATAAGTTACTGTGGTCATTTTCCACTCCCAATCCCCTAGATCATCCTCATCCACTACTGAACAGTGTCTTCCCGAATTTAGGATTGCTTGCATAAGCATGGGTCCTGGTTATTTACAGGAGGATGGGCAAGTTATCAGTTTCCACACCACTAAATTTACTTCCTCCTCCTCCTCCAGTAGCCAAGTTCCAGGGTCAGGCATAAGGTTTTGAATCCCTTCTCCATCCCTGATGCAATGTTGATAGTCCCCATCTTGTGTAGGTCTTATGCAGTTAATCACATCTACTGTAGGTTCATGAGTATAAGGCCAGAAGACCAAATTTCATAACACTCCTCGTCTCCCAACTCTTAACATTCTTTCTGCCTCCCTCCAAATTGTTTTTAGAAAGCTTGAAATTTTTAATTACAAAATACTGAGGATAAACAAACCTATTCTTATATATAATTTATGAGGAAGATGATTATTCAACTATTCCTGCCTCTCCCATACTCAGTCTATGCAGTGCTGGAAATTGAACCCAGGGCTTCATGCATGCTAGTAAGCATTGTACCACTGAACCACATTGCCATCCCTTACTTAATACTGATAATTATTCTGATATATATATATATATATATATAAAAACCTTATTTAGCTTATGTGTTCTGTTCTCAAAATAAAAAACTTGAGAATGCAGGAAGTTCTAGATATTATGCCCACATTTTTTTTTGGTTTTTCGAGACAGGGTTTCTCTGTAGCCCTGGCTATCCTGGACTTACTTTGTAGACCAGGCTGGCCTCGAACTCACAGTGATCCGCCTGCCTCTGCCTCCCGAGTGCTGGGATTAAAGGCGTGCGCCACCACTGCCCGGCTTATATGCCCACATTTTGTTGCCAAAATATATATCCAGTTTTACATGTAAACAAATATACTTTAAAAATTACCTGTTGGGTTAAATATATATTTATACTACATCTCAGCTACCCTATTTACTAGTATACTTAGCAATTGCAATTTTATGCAGAAATGTTAGTCATTCTATAAATATCCACACTAATGTGAATATACTTTAATTGATTGTACCTGTAAACCGGTTAAAGTGGTAAGTTCTATTTTGACTTAGGTATTTTACCATGGTAACTGTGTGTGTGTGTGTTTGTGTGTTTTGATTTTTGTTGGTTTTTTTTTGAGACAGGATTTCTATGTGTGGCTCTGGCTGTTCTGGACTCACTTTGCAGACCAAGCTGGCCTCAAACTTACAGAGATCCACCTGCCTCTGCCTCCCGAGTCCTGGGATTAAAGGCAAGGCATGTGGCACCATGCTCGGCTGTAACTTTTTTTTAATGAAACAGAGTTAAAGATTTTATTAAAGATATTTTAATATTGGCTTCAGCACGAGGGTTAAGAGCAAAGAGATGTTCAAGGAAAGAAAAGAATATTTGGGAGTATGGATGTGGGTCTCAGAGTCCCAGAGGCTTATCATATCCAAATATGACTAAGAGCTCCTAAAGGGGAGAGGGTTTTTTTGTTTGTTTTATTTCTGGTTTTGGTTTTGTTTTTAAATTTGTATATGTGGAGGTCAGAGGTCTGCTCCCTTTTTCAAAATGTATCCCAGATGATCAGGCTTTGCAGCAGGTTCTTTTACCCACCAAAGCATCTTGCCAGTGAAAGTTTTTACTTGAAGTGCATATTGTAGCACATGTTGTTCTACAAGGGCTGGGAACACATCCATTTGTAGTGCCTGATATACAGTCAGCCTTTCCCACTATGCGTATTAAGCCAGTTCTGATAGAAACCAGTTATCTAAAGGAAAAGCACAGTAAGTAACAAGCTTTAATTAGAAGTTGCTCATACACAAACTAAAGTAGAGGGAAGGGGGTTCTCTGTGGGTTAAATCAGTACCAAAATGTATGTAGAGGGCTGGTGGAGAGTGTTTGCCAAATATGCACAAAGCCCCAATTCATCCTCTGTATAAGTGTGGTGGAGGGAAATGATTCAGAAGTTCAGTTATCCTCAATTGCATACAGTATTTGAGCTAACCTAGACTACATGAGACCTTGTCTGGAACAAAAAAGAAAGAGTAGCAAAAAGAAAAAAGGAATGGGAAATTCACTATAATTATGCAAGAAAAAATAGACTTCATGAAGTATCCTTGAAAGTGTTTAGTACCAGACTTAGTTTAGATTAAAGACTTGGTGGTACATGCCTTTAATTCTATCACTCAGGAGGCAGAGATAGGCCTCACCCATATAATGAGACCCTTTATCAAAATAAAAAAAAAAATTTAGTGATGGTAGTTTTAGAGACTGGGTCCTACTGTACTGCTCAGGGTAGCCTCCAATTTCTTGGGCTTGTTTTAACTTTCCAAGTTGCTGAATTGCACACATGTGCCACTGTGTTCAACCAGAGAAAATGTGTTTAAATTAGTTACTCGATGGAATTATTTATTTAATTAGAATAGCCATTCTGACACTGTGAAGCCTTGTGTTGGGTTTTACACTTTCACTATTGAATACTTTGTATATACTCATCTATCACCAAAAATTTGAAAGAAGAAAAAAATCCATGATAGAACTAGAAAAACAGTGTTTGTTACCTGTATTCAGTCCTTATATTTACCTTTTTTTGTTGTTGTTGTTCTTTGTATATGTACCCACATTTCTTTACTTGTATGCAGATATATAGCTTGGGGTAAAGAAACCAGGAAAGAGAGGCATTCGTTTGACTGGGTGCTGAGGCTTCAGTTTATGTGATTTCTCTCTTATTTTATACAGTAGCATTCCCTTCTCCAAAGTTTTACTTTCCTCGGTTTCAATTATTTAAAGTCAATAGCATATATAGACCAGGACCCAACTATGAGGGTCCTTTAAAAGTTCATTGAAGCCGGGCGTGGTGGCGCACGCCTTTAATCCCAGCACTTGGGAGGCAGAGGCAGGCGGATCTCTGTGAGTTCGAGGCCAGCCTGGTCTACAAAGCAAGTCCAGGACAGCCAGGGCTGTTACACAGAGAAACCCTGTCTCGAAAAACAAACAAAAAAAAAAAAAAAAGTTCATTGAAATATAGACTTTGGGCCTATTTAGTTTTATTGCATGAATTTTACCTGTAGGTTCTTTATAATATAGTTGTAAATTTATTTATTTTGGTTTTTTTCCAGACAGGGTTTCTATGTGTAGTCTTGGCTGTCCTGGAACTGACAGATCCATCTCCCTCTACCTCCTGAATTCTGGGATTAAAGGCATGCGCCACCACTGCCAGGCAAAATAGAATTATTTTAATATAAACATAATAGGCTTGAAACTTCCATATTTAAAGTATAACAGTATTTAATCCAGAAAAAAGACAAGCAATTCTACCTGTGATAGTAGAAACATGTGTATCCAAATTTATCATATTACCATCTTAAGGCATTTATCCCTATGTCCTTTGTGCTTCTTCATCCCCTCTTCCTAGTGGTTAGTATTGAACCCACGGCCCTGTGAATTTGCCATATGAATAACATAAAGCCTCTACTATCAGTCTATGAAGTAGTGTTGCTGTGTAGTTCAGGCTGGCCTGAATTCAGAATTCTCCTTCCTTTGCCTCCTAGGTGCTGACTTTATAGGTAGGATCAAGCCACTACACCTGTACTTCTTAAAGTTGTTACTATCGAGTGGAGTGTGCTAGCACTCCAAGCTAGCACTTGGGATCTTTGAGGCAGGAGAATTAAGAATTCAAGGCCACCCTAGGCCATGTGAGGCAATCTCAAAAAAAAAAAAAAAAAAAAACAGACAAAAAGTAAGTTGTTGTAATAGCCTTTTTCTTCCTATAACCATATTTTACCATGAAATGAAATGAGTGGGCTTTTCAAAAGTTTTGTTTTTCCTCAGTTGAAAATTGAATGATCTGGGAATGTGACTCAGAACATTCTGCCTAGTATGTTTGTGTCCCTGGCTTGAGAGGGTAGAGGACTATATATGAAATTACTAATACTTGTTTTTCTGAGTTCAAGAGGTCTTAAAAGATACTGTTTTTCCGAGTTTTCTAAGATATCGCCAGACTGATTTCCATAGTGGTTGTATAAGCTTGCACTCACATAGAGAAGTATTCCCAGCCGGGCAGTGGTGGCGCACTCCTTTAATCCCAGCACTTGGGAGGCAGAGGCAGGCGGATCTTTGTGAGTTCGAGGCCAGCCTGGTCTACAAAGTGAGTCCAGG
Source organism: Lophiomys imhausi (assembly GCA_907164525.1). NCBI lineage: Eukaryota > Metazoa > Chordata > Mammalia > Rodentia > Muridae > Lophiomys > Lophiomys imhausi. The sequence continues at coordinate 4,543,046 of CAJQZJ010009141.1, forward strand.
ACAGCCAAGGATACACAGAGAAACCCTGTCTCGAAAAACAAAAAAAAAAAAAAAAAAAAAAGTGAGAAGTATTCCCCTTTCTCCACAGCCTCGCCAGCATGTGCGAGTTTTTTATTTTAGCCATTCTGACAGGTGTGAGGTGGAATCTCAGAGTTTCATTTCTCTGATGATTAAGGATGTTGAGTATTTCTTCAAGTTTCTCTCGGCCATTCAAGATTCTTCCTTTGTGAATTCTCGGTTTAGTTCTGTTCCCCATTTTTTGTTTGGAGTATTTGGTTTCTTGGTGTTTAACTTCTTGAGTTCTTTATAAATTATGGATATTAGCACTCTGTCAGATGTGGGGTTGGTAAAAAAACTTTTCCCAGTCTGTAAGTTGCCGTTTTTGTTCGAATGACAGTGTTCTTTGCCTTACAGAAGCTTTTCAGTTTCATGAGGTCCCATTTATTGATTGTTCTTAGAGCCTGAGCTATTGGTGTTCTGTTCAGGAAGTTGTCACGTGTGGAGGCTTTCCCCCACTTTCTCTTCTATTAGATTTACTGTGTCCAGCCTTATGTTAAGGTCTTTGATCCACTTGGATTTAAGTTTTGCACAAGGTGATAAGTATGGGTCTATTTGCTTTCTTTTGCATGTCAACATCCAATTAGACCAGCACCATTTCTTCCATTGTACAGTTTTGGCTTCTTTGTCAAAAATTAAGTGACCATAGGTGTGTGGGTTCATTTCTGGGTCTTCAATTCGATTCCATTGATCCACTGCTCTGTTTCTATACCAGTACCATATCTCAAGACCAGCCACACCACTTCTGGGTATACATCCAAACAATTCCTCACCAAACCACAAGGACATTTCCTCATCTATGTTCATAGCAGCTTTATTTGTAATAGCTAGAAACTGGAAACAAACCAGATGTCCCTCAACTGAAGAATGGATCAAACAAACAAACAAAAACCCTGTGGTACATTTACACAATGGAATACTACTCAGCTATCAGAAACAAGGAAATCATGCAATTTGCAGCCAAATGGATGGAACTAGAGAAGCTCATCCTGAGTGAGCTAACCCAAACTCAGAAAGATGCACATGGCATCTATTTACTTATAATTGGATTTTAGCCATGTAGTACAGGATAACTATACTACAACCAACACACCAAAAGGAACAGGAACATATACCTTGTTACCTGTTAGTGGGACACTTTGCCCTAATGGAGTTGCCTTATAGGCCCCCAGTGCAAGAGGAAGCTCTTAACCCTCATATGACTGTTGAACTGAAGGGGGCTGATATGTAGGGACACCCCACTCCGGAGGAGTAGGATAGGTGGGAGAGTGGGGAGAGAGTGGGAGGGTGGAACCAGAAGGGGTGGAGAGAGGGGACTGTGATGGAGATGTAACTTAAAGTAATAAACATTTTTTTAAAAGATACTATTTTTAAAAACTAAAATATCCAAAGGGTGGTGCACACCTTTAATCCCAGCACTTGGGAGGCAGAGGCAGGTGGATCTCTATGAGTTCAAAGCCAGCCTGGCTTACAGAATGAGTCCAGGACAGTCAATGATATACAGAGAAACCCTGTCTCAAAAAACCTAAAAAAATAAAAAATAAATAAAAACCTAAAATATCCAAGTCATTTGATTTTTACCAGTAAAGATCCAAGAACCAGATGCTGGGCTGAAAGCCTGCTAGCTCAAAGAGGCTGAGAAGCACCCCGCTGATATTCTTTTTTTTTTTTTTTAATAAGTACTTTATTTTTTTTTTTCAAGTTACATCTCAGTCGCAAACCCTTCCCTATTCCCCCTTCTTGTCCCACCCTTCCACCCTCTTCCCCCCCCCAACAGCTTCTCTTTTCATTCCAACAAATGGTTCTTTCTCTTATAACAGTAAATTCTATACAAAATAGCAGAATTAAATATGCCACATTTATGAGAGTTAAATGGCCCGGTGTACCTTCCCAATGTCCAGTTCATACATATTTGGCCCCTGACTTTAACCTTCTACCTTCTAACCATCTCCACGAGTTTAAAGTTCTATAACTGACTTAGTTTTCATACTAACTTGCATCACTATTATAACCATCTTCTTAGATCTAGAACGCCCTCTTGATTCCTAAACAACTCAAAATTAGCTATGAGACTCAAGCTGTCTATTCTTCAACCACCTCAGAGAGCTGAGAAGGATAAATATATCTGATTGTATAGGAAGTGCAGGGCCTGCAGATTTAGCGGAAAAAGCCCAGAACTAAAAAGCCCAAAGCTGGGGGAGGGGGGAGCCCTTCTCTGCCCTGTCTTAAATACCCTCCAGTTCAATGTCCCTCCTTTCTGTTTAATCCCTGTCTGCTCATTTCTTGCTCTGCCTCTTGACCTAGAATTAACTTTATTTAATCCTGTGTACAGAAAGTTCTTGGATTAAAGGTGTGTGCAATGGCAGATCCACCCCCAAGTACTTGTTTACAGTTAACAGAAAGCTCTAGGATTAAAGACTGAGCCATCCCACAATTAGAAACAGGTTCTTACAGTTACAAACTTAGGGTTCACAATGCAATCAAATGTTCTGCAACAAGATACTTGAAAACTGCTTCTGTTCTCTAGTTCACTAGTCATGGAGAATTACTAGAAAGGTGGATACCAAAAAATAAAAGGATAAAAAAAGCTTCTGTAGTGGAAGATTAAACACACACACAGAGTAAAGAAGCTCTACTGGGAATAGATAGTTTGTTTGGGCTCTGTATTCTTTTAATGTGAGACAGGAGGTCTACAATACTACCTAATAGTTCCATCCCATTAGCTAAGAGCTTCATGTTGCAGGAGGCTGGGACTCTAAAGGTAAACATTTCTCTCTTAAT
>CAJQZJ010009141.1:4555883-4569908 GCA_907164525.1 Lophiomys imhausi
ATTCACTAAATCTAACTTATATTATTAACCTATCAGCCCCTTCAGGTGGGTTTTAGTTTTTGGTTTTTCAAGGAAAGGTTTCTCTGTGTAACAGAGCCTTGGCTGTCCAGGACGCACTTTGTAGACCAGGCTGGCCTCAAACTCACAGAGATCTGCCTGCCTCTGTCTCCCAAGTGCTGGGATTAAAGGCATGCACTGCCACGCCTGGCTTAGATTGTATGTTTTGATAGTTAAATCCATTTTTTTTCAAGACAGGGTTTCTCTGTGTAACAACCTGGCTGTCCTGGACTCACTTTGTAGACCAGGCTGGCCTCAAACTCACAGAGATCCACCTGCCTCCACCTCCCGAGTGCTGAGATTAAAGGTGTGCGCCACCACGCCCAGTTTAAATCCAATATTTTGAGATGAAATGATACATATAGTGCCTGTAGCATGTCACTTGGTGTCCTGCCGGACACTAAAATGGTGTTAGAGGTTATAGAGTCGGTAAGCACTAAATTAGGCGTATTTCTATCTCTTTGGCCTCCAAAGATACCTTATTGTTTTAACTGTCATTTTTTAAGTTGTAGCTTGTGAGTGATAAGTAGCTCCATGGAGACCACACGGCCTCAGCTTCTCTCCTGACACTCTCTCCACGTCAGGGTCATCTCTCTGTTCACAGTGCCTGGTCTAGAAGTCAGTGCAGAGTTTGGATCAAGGGCTTTATAAGATGCATGTTTTCCTTGTGTGTTCCATTATTCTACCACCAAATTATTATGTTAATTTCTTTGTACAATAAGAGTAACTGCTTTTGTGGATAGCATTCTTTAGATTATAGGCCCCAAGAAAGCAAGTGATAGAGCTCATACATTTCTAAGAAAATGTCTAAAATAACAGTTTGTATATAGAGGTATTTAACAAATACAGTTACTAAGCTAATAAGTTACATATATCTTTGGTTAAATGCAGATGTTCGGTTCTTTGGTTTTGTTTTGAACAAGTCTAAGACCCTTCTACTTCTCTGGAAAATTCTAGAGCTAAATTAAATTGGACTTAATGGCAAGCATATAATTGATAATTGGCACATGTAGCTGTTGGACTACCATAAACACTAGCATCATAATCATTTTTTAAAGAAGCTTGTTACAAAATAATTTTCCAGGACAGCCAGGAAAAAAAATAATTTTTGACTACATATAATTGAAAAAAACTACATTTATTTAAAATCAAGTAAAATAAATTGACTTGTGTAACTATAAGAAAATAGCCATGGGGCTAATGAGATGACTCCCTGTTTAACAGCATTTGGTGTTCTTGCAGAGGACATGGGTTCAATACCCAGCACCTACATGGAGGCTCAGAACCATATGGAATTCCAGTTTGAGAGGACCCAACACTCTCTTCTGGCCTCTGTAGGCGCCAGGCATGCAGAGGTGTACAGGCATGCGTGCAGACAACAAACACATACACATTAAATAAGTAAGTCTTTAAAAAGAAAGAAAATAGTTTGAGTACCTTTATACACTGTGCCAAGACACAGTGAGTAAAGTCAGAAATGTTACTTTTTTTTTTTTTTTTTTTTTTTTTGGTTTTTCGAGACAGGGTTTCTCTGTGTATCCTTGGCTGTCCTGGACTCACTTTGTAGACCAGGCTGGCCTCGAACTCACAAAGATCCGCCTGCCTCTGCCTCCCAAGTGCTGGGATTAAAGGCGTGCGCCACCACCGCCCGGCACCAGAAATGTTACTTTTAAGTGGTACTCCAGGACTTAATGATTCCTAGCAACTATTTGAAAAGACAAGCTAAAATAACCTTTTCACTTTGCAGTAGCCAGTGTGACTGTGAAATAGAAGTAAGAGAACTGTTTCCTACATCAGAAGCAACTATATTTAAGCTCTAATTATAGGTCAATAATAAGACAGGTTTGAACAGGCTGTTTACTAGAATTCATGCAAATGAATGAGAAATTCTCAACTCTTCATATCAGAATTCCCATGAAACTTTTAACAACTGGAGGCTGGAGAGATGGCTTGGTAGTTAAGGGCATGATATTGCTTGCTCTTCCAGAGAACCCAAGTTCAATTCCCAGCACCCAAGTCAAGTGGCTCACAGCCCCATGTAACTCCACCTCCATGGGATCCTCTGGCATCCACAGGCATCCACACGTATGTGGTATATTCTCTCTCTTTCTCTCTCTCTCTGTCACATACACATATACACACCTATGATTAAAAATCTAAAAATACCTGTTTAACAACCATTTTTAGGACATCTAACTTCATACAAAACAAATGTTTTAGCTATAGAAAATATTGAAGAAGTCATTTTAAAACCCCACTTTGTGTTGAAACTTTTCTCTCTTCATATTGTAGGTCCAGTCGTTTATGTCTTGGATCTTGCAGATAGACTGATCTCAAAAGCTTGCCCTTTTGCTGCAGCAGGAATAATGGTTGGATCTATCTATTGGACAGCTGTGACTTATGGAGCAGTGACAGTGATGCAGGTTCACCATTCTACTCTATTCAGTGATGCTACTTTTGATGTGAAGGTCTATTAAATATTTGCTAGGAGTTTTAAGATGCATTGTTTTAAATAAGTAATGATACTATCATGATTAAAGAATAAAAACTTACATCAAAAAGTAGACTAGAGCCGCCAGGCGTGGTGGCGCATGCCTTTAATCCCAGCACATGGGAGGCAGAGGCAGTTGGATCTCAGAGTACAAGGGCAACCTGGTCTACAAAGCAAGTCCAGGGTTACACAGAGAAACTCTTGTCTTGGGGGGGAAAAAAAGAAGAAGTAGACTGAAGTCGACAAGATGGCTTAGTAGGTAGAGATCCTTGCCACAAAACCTAATGGCCCAAGTTCAGTCCCCCAGCACTCACATGGTAGAATGGGTGAGAACTGACTCCCCTGAACTCTACACATGAGCTGTAGCATACCCCACCCCTGATACACAGACACAGTAAATAAAATGTTATAGGGAGTAGTCTAGTGAAAAGTTCTCCTGTCCTTCATTTGCCTTGATCTCCCATCTCTTCCTCAGGTAACCACTATAGCTAATTTCATATTAAACTGCAGTCTCTTTTTCATAATGAATCTTGATCATGTCACATAACTATAGATATCTGCATACCATTCTGTTTTTATTTTGAGATAGGTCTCAGTATTTGGCTTCAAACAAGGTGCACATAAATGCTACAGAACAGTTATATAACTGTGTATGTAAATATGAATCAAATGTAGAACTCCATAAACATTTTTAACTCAGTAAAGGAAATTTATAGTTGCTATCTGGATTCTGGTACTTGAGTAGAAGTATTAATATCATATAAGCAAGGAAACACAAGTTACAAATATGTATTGTGTATTAACCGTTTAGAAATCACCTTTGCATGTACTGCTTTACTTGAAACATTTATTCCAGGAATTAATTAGCTGGAACAGTAGATAGGTAGGTACTGTGTGACTTTGAGAGTATTGGGAGGGCATCTTTTACCTTCCTAACTAAGCATGTGTAATTGCATGTGTAAGCATAGTTTTCATGGTTTAAACAATCCTGTATCTTGAAAATCAGAAGACAGATTGTGTGTGTGTGTGTGTGTGTGTGTGTGTGTGTGTGTGTGTGTGTATTCATTTTCTCTGCCTCCTGCCTGTCATCACTGCTGTTACTTACCATCATTCCGTATATTCCATTATCCCATGAAACACTTTTATTTATTAATTTTTATTTCTTTTTTTTTTTTTTTTTTTTGGTTTTTCGAGACAGGGTTTCTCTGTGTAACAGCTCTGGCTGTCCTGGTCTCACTTTTGTAGACCAGGCTGGCCTCGAACTCACAGAGATCCGCCTGCCTCTGCCTCCCAAGTGCTGGGATTAAAGGCGTGAGCTTAATTTTTATTTCTATACAGCATCTTTAGAAGCAGTTATCTGAGAAATTTCATAGGGAGTACCCAACAAATTAACAGTATTTAGGATTTTATTTTCTTTGGGGTGGTCAAACTAGTTTAGTCAAGTCCACAATTAAAAGTAGCAACACATGGGTAAGATACCCGGTATCCAGACTTGTCTCCAATTTGATTTGTATTGTAACCCAGGGTTGACCTTTGAACTTCTGAACTTCCTTCCTCTACCTTACCAAGTGGTAGGAGTATAGCCTTATATATTGTGGTTCATGTTGATTTTGGACTTGACAGGAGCTAGTCACTAAATATACGAACCTCTGGGCGTTTCTGTGTGGGATCATCTAGATTAGGTAATTGAGATGGGAACACACACCCTTAATATGGGCAACACCACTCAATGAGGTGAGGTTCTGGACTACTTAAAAAAGGAGAAAATGAGCTGAATACTATTCAACAGGCCGCCTTGTACCTAGCTGCCTCAGACTCCTGTCAGCACCCCTTTCCCACTATGCTGAGCCGTGTTCTCAACCTGTGAGCTACAGAAAACCATATGTTGCTTTTGTTCGTATTTAATCACTCAGAATAGCTAATTAGCCACCATGCTCACTTTGTATGGTGTACAAGCTGAGCTACATACATATCCTTCCCTGAGATTTGCTGTCTCCCGAAGCCTTAATTTACTCTTTTTAGTTTGCTCTGTGATAACTTTGGAGTTCATGCAGGTCACCAGCCAAATTCCTTTCCCATTAATTCTCATTACTTCTCCATGTCTCTGGTCTTTAGTTATTGGATTTGAATGAGATTCTTTACTTGCTTTTTTGTTTGTTTGGTGTTTGTTTTGAGTCTCACTATGTAGTTCTAGCTGACCTTGAACCCACAGAGATCTACATACCACTGTCTACTGTCTCCCAAGTACTGGGTTTGTTGGGGTGGGGGATGCTGTTTGTGTGTTGAGTCAGAGTCTCTCTATTATGTAGTCTTGGCTGTTCTGGAACTTGCTATGTAGACCAGACTGACCTCAAACTCAGAGATCCACCTGCCTTTGTCACCTTCAAATCAGATCAAATGCTGGTATTAAAAGAGTATACCACCACATACCCCAATCTTTTTTTTTTTTTTTTTTTTTGGTTTTTCGAGACAGGGTTTCTCTGTGTATCTCTGGCTGTCCTGGACTCACTTTGTAGACCAGGCTGGCCTCGAACTCACAGAGATCCGCCTGCCTCTGCCTCCCAAGTGCTGGGATTAAAGGCGTGCGCCACCACCGCCCGGCCAATCTTTTTATTTTTAAGCAAGGTCTTTTTACTGGAACTTCTTATCCTCCTATCTTAGCCTTCCAAGTGCTGCGGTTACAGCTTTGTAGCAGCACTTGACAAAATTCTAATTTAAAAAAAAAAAAAAAGTGTACAAAACAAGGAAATCATGCAGTTTGCAGCCAAATGGATGAAATTAGAAAAGCTCATCCTGAGTGAGCTAACCCAGACTCAGAAAGATGCACATGGTATCTACTCACTTATAATTGGATTTTAGCCATATAATACAGGGTAACTATCCTACATCCAACATACGAAAAGTAACAGGAGCATAGAGTTTGCTACCTGTTAGTGTGACACTTTGCCCTAGTGGTGCTGCCATGTAGGCCCCCAGTGCAAGAGGAAGCTCTTAGCCCTCATATGACTGCTGAACTGGGGGTGGGGGGTGTGGCTGATATGTAGAGACACCCCACTCTGGAGGAGTAGAATAGGAGGGAGAGGGGAAGAGGGTAGAAAAAGATGGGACCGGAAGGGGTAGAAAGAGGGGACTGTGATAGAGTGTAACTTGAAGTAATAAATAAACATAAAGTGTACAAAACAACAGGTTTCAGTTTGGCATGTTCATGCATATGTGTCATATTTTGTTGTTTCTCAGCCCACTTCCCCACTACCTTTCCAGCCCCTTCTTGCCCATCTTGCTGAGTCTCTTCTTCCTTCCAAGGAAGCCTCTCTGTAAAAGTAACTTTTATTTGCCTGAAGTAATTGTCATCTTGGAAGCTTACTGCCTCTGTCTGATAACCTAAGCCTAATCCCAGAAGCTTCTAGCCTCTGTACAATCTAATCTAGGCCTAGAATGTTTTCAGCCTCTGAGACTTCTGTATAAGCTTGTCCTTTCTAGTTCTTTCTGAACTCTTACTGGCTGGTTCAACTCAGCTGTTCTGGCTCAAACTCCTCTCCAATCTGGCTTCTCTCTCAGCCTCAAACTCACTCTAGCAATCTGTTCTAATCTTAATCTGTTCTAATCTTCTGGCTCCTTCTCTGGCTCATTCTTTCTTCACCTGTGTCTAGCTTTTTCTCTCTTTAAGCATTCTCTGTAAAACTCTCCCAGTAAAACTGCTTCTTCTCTCTCTCCTTCTCTCTCTGTGCTGCTCCTTTAAGTAGCTTCCCTTTCCTGTCTCTCATGAGAGTTGGGCATATTGTGTTCTCTCAGATCTTTCTCTGATTTATCACTTTGTATGCCACTCAATTACACATCACTTTCAAACATGGGTACTTCTACAAACTAACTTTACTTTCAATGTTTGGGATTAAAGGTGAGTGCTAGGGGCTGGAGAGATGGCTCAGAGGTTAAGAACGCTGGCTGCTCTTCCAGAGGTCCTGAGTTCAATTCCCAGCAACCACATGTAGTTCATAACCATCAGTGATTAGATCTGATCCCCTCTTCTGGCCTGCAGGCATACATACAGACAGAACACTGTATACATAATAAATACAATCTTAAATAAATAAAATCTTAAAAAAAGAAAAGGTGAATGCTAAGGAATGTCTGTATGCCAAACAGAGTAGCCATGTTGCTGGATTAAAATCCCTCTACACCTCTCCTAATTTCTTGTCTAATAAATATTCTATTGATGTCTCCAGCACCACCTTCTACCCTCTTATGAGACCTTCTCGTGGGGACTAGAGAGATGGCTTAGCAGTTAAGAGCACTGGCTGGTCTTCTAAAGGACCTGGGTTCAAATCCCAGCAACCACATGGCAATTCACAGCTGTCTAATTGTCAGGTGTGGTGGCACACAGCTTTAATCCTAGCACTTGGGAGGCAGAAGCAGGTGGATCTCTGTGAGTTCAAGGCCAGCCTGGTCTACAAAGTGAGTCCAGAACAGCCAAGAATACACAGAGAAACCCTGTCTCCAAAAAAAAAAGACTTTCTCACAGTCCTCTTTTTAATTTCATAACAGAAACACACACAGTGCACACACAAATTTAAATATAGATTCTGTGTAGGATAGAAGACAATGCACTTTTGTTTTATATGTCTGGTTTATTTTGCTTAACATAACAATTACCAGTTTTGTCCATTTTCTTGTAAATATTTTGTTTGTGTGTGTGTGTGTCTGATTAAAATTTCCTTGTCTATGTGTACCAAGTTTACTTTATCTATGTATGTATTGATGGACCTAAGAGTCCTTTGGATATATAACCAAGAATAGTTGGGTTAGATGGTACTGTGTTTTTAGTTTTTTGAGGAACTTCCATGCTGACTTCTACAGTGTCTGTACTAGTTTTTATTCTCACTAGCCAAGTATGAGGGTTCCTCTTTCTCACATCCTCCCTGGCCAGCCTTTGTTTTTCCAAAGTTGGTCATTCTGACTGGGCAGGGATGGAATCCAGGGCAGTTTTGATTTGCATTTCCCTGATGTCTAATGATGTTGAACACCTTTCAAACATTAATATGTATTGGCCATTGTATTTCTTTCTTTGAGAATTACATTCAGTTCATTAGCCAGTTTAGGGATTAGGAAAGCTCCATTCACAATAGCTTTTAAAAAATAGAATATTTCCACCGGGCATGATGGTGCACTCCTTTAATCCCAACACTTGGGAGGCAGAGGCAGGTGGATCTCTGTGAGTTCAAGGCCAGCCTGGTCCTCAAAGCAAGCCCAGGACAACCAGGGCTGTTACACAGAGAAACCCTGTCTCCAAAAACAACAAAAAAAGTATTTAAAAATAAACCAAACTTTGGAACGTTGAAGAAGACATTAAGGGCTACAGTCTAGATGTCTCAGTGGTTAATATGCTGCTCTTTCAAAGGACATGAGTTAAATTACCAGCACCCTCTTGGTATCTCACAACTGTCTGTAACTCTAGTTCCAGGGAATCCAACACCCTCTTCTGCAGGCACCAGGTACACACGTAGTGCACAGACATGTTCAGGCAAACACCCATACACATAAAGTTAAAAAAAATGCTAGAAGATAAAAAGACCTTCCTTACTTATGGATTGGCAGGATTAATATTATATAAATGTCTGTAATTAGAATCAAACTATGGATTCAACATAATCTGCATCAAAATTGCTGTGTTGTCACAGAACTAGAAAAGAGAATCCTAAAATTCATAAACATTAAAAGACCCTCCATAGCCAAAGTAGAAGAGCAATGCTGATATATCACTGTACCTGGTCTCAGCCAGATGTAGTGGTTCACACCTTTTAATCTCAGCATTCTGAGAGTTCCAGGCCAACAAGAGTTACATGGTAAGACCCTAGCTCAAAACAAAACAAAACTGATCTCAAACTTACTACAGAACCATAGTAACAATACTATGATGCAGACACAAAAACAGACATGTAGACCAATGGAATAAAGAACATAGAAGTTAATATGCACAGCTACGTTTACCTAACTTTCAACAATAGTGTCAGAAATGTGCATTGGTTTGGGTGTGATATCCAGTGTCTTTAATCCTACTGTTTAAGCAGTAGAGTCAGGAGTTTAAGGTCGGCCCCAGCTACGTAGTGAGTTTGAGACAGCAAGCTGGGGATATATGAGACCATGTCTCAAAATAAAAAACATACATTGAGGAGAAAAATCCAGCTTTTCAATAAATAGTGCTGGGAAAAGGATATCCAACTTGGAGAGTGGAACTAAATCCAAATCTGTTACCCTGTATAAGAACCAGTTCAGAGTGGATCAAAGACCTGAGAAAAATATAGGTAAGTCTTAGAGGCATAGGCATGAATTTCCCTAAAAGGACTGTAGAAGCACAGGAATTGAAAAGTTACATTAAATTAAAACATCTCTGACAGCAGAAGAAACAACCACCACAATGAATATAGCCTTCTGAATGAGTGAAAAAGGTTGCTACCTATTATCAGACAGGAGACTCACACCTAGAATATATGAACAACTGTGAAAATCAAATTTCACCTGCATTTTTAAATTTTAAAAAATATTTGTATTTGTGTCTGTATTGCCTATTTCCTTGTGGAGGTCTGATGATAGCTCTTGGGAATCAGGTCTCCTGTCACCTGTGGGATCCTGTGATCAAGCTCAGGTCATGCAGGCCTCTCTCAAGTACCTCTGCCCACTGAACATCTTCCTACCCTCTACAGCTTTTTGTTTTGTTTTTTTAAGACAGCATGTTACTAACTTCCCCAGCACTGGAATGAACTCCTTTTAAATACTGATGCATTTAAACCCTAAAAACAATGTTGCCATAGATAAGCGTATTAGTTTACTGATTTAGGAGATGCATGTGTCTTGGGTACCGTAACAAAGGCACAACATTGATCCTGCCTCTGCTCTGAAAATGATCTCCACAGACAATTTTTCTTCTCCTATTTTGAGGCAAGATCTTTTTTTTTTTTTTTTTTAATTTTTAGATTTATTTATTTATATGTGAGTGCTCTGTCTGCATGCACACCTGCAGCCAGAAGAGGGCATAAGATCACACTGTAGATGGTTGTGAGCCACCATGTGGTTGCTGGGAATTGAACTCAGGACCTCTGGAAGAGCAGCCACTGCTCTTAACCACTGAGCCATCTCTCCAGCCCAAGGCAAAATCTTTTAACTTGTAAGTAGTAAGTAGCTAGGAATTAATAACTGTGCTGTTACACATAGGCCTACACATGCAAAGCATGTACTGTGACTGCTGAACACAACCTCAGCTTCTGGCTGTGGTTTAGGCTATCTTTTGAAGGCTAGCTCACACCTTGCTTGTCTGTGCTCTCCTAGAAGAAAGCAGAACACAAACGTCTTCTAGAGGACAAATAGGATCTAAAATTATCCCGGTCCCAGAGCTCACTGACAAGTTAGGATGGAAGTAAAGGACAGGTGACTTTGTTCGTTTGCTTTTTAGAAAAATACTTTATAGTCTAGGTTCTTTATTTTTGTATATTATGCCACAAATTCATAGAGAATGGCCTCCAGCCTCTCAGGTTCCTTTCCATTAGTTCTCACAAAGTGCACTTCCCTGGGGGAATAGCCTGGTATTTGAACTGAATCCAGGTACCTTTCTCTTCCTGATCGTTTTCCTACATCTGTTTTAGGACACTGTCTCAGCTCTTAGAGTACTTAATGTACTCACTGCACACATTAATTCTCTTGGCAACTTTCAGTCTTCTGTGGTAACAGTGGGGTTCCTTTTTGAACAGTACCCATTCCCTTAACATCTGCAGTAGCACCCTTCTTGTCGATTCAAATGTCATGTGGCCAAAGGAACAACTCCCAGTTTCCTAAATGGTCTAGAGAACATACAGCTTTCCTTTTTCCCCTTGTGTTTGTCATTTTGGCTGAGCACTAAATGATGACTGCCATGCTGAAAAGCATTGTGTGCCTTTAATCTCAGCATTTGGGAGGCAAAAGAAGGTGAATCTCTTTGAATTTGGGGCCATCCTGATTTTACGTAGTGTTTCCAGACCAGTCAGAACTACACACTGAAACCCTGTCTCAAAAAATTAAATAACTCTAGGTGTGGTGGCGCATGCCTTTAATACCAGCACTTGGGAGGCAGAGGCAGGTGGATCTCTGTGAGTTCAAGGCCAAGCCTGGTCTACAAAGCGAGTCCAGGACAGGTAAGAATACACAGAGGAACCCTGTCTCAAAAAAAAAAAAAATTAAATAACAACAAAATTCAGATGTCCCTTTGCTACTGTCGAGATGTAATCATTGCAGTCAGCCATTTTTGTCAAGTAATTTTATTCCAACATAAAATGAAATAGCTTGGACATTTTTCCCGCCATCTCCCTTGAATAGATGGTGATTTTGTATTTTACTGTATTTGAGACAGGATCTCGCTGTATAACCCTGGCTGACATCAAACTATGTAGACCAGGCAGGTCTCACAGTCACAGAGATTTGCCTGCCTCAATGTTCTGAGTACTAGGACAAAGGCAAACTGTGGGATAATCTTTCTTTCTTTCTTTCTTTTCCTTTTTTAAAAAAATTTATGTTATAGCCGGGCGGTGGTGGCGCACGCCTTTAATCCCAGCACTTGGGAGGCAGAGGCAGGCGGATCTTTGTGAGTTCGAGGCCAGCCTGGTCTACAAAGTGAGTCCAGGACAGCCAGGGTTACACAGAGAAACCCTGTCTCGAAAAAAAAAAAAAAAACCAAAAAAAAAAATTTATGTTTGGGGCTGGAGAGATGGCTCAGAGGTTAAGAACACTGGCTGTTCTTCCAAAGGTCCTGAGTTCAATTCCCAGCAACCACATGGTGGCTCACAACCATCTACATTGAGATCTGGTGCCCTCTTCTGGAGTGAATGTGTACATGCCGGCAGAACACTGTATACACAATAAATAATCTCTAAAAAAAATAAATAAATGCACATCTTTAAAAAAAGTTTATGTTTGAGGTTTTTTTTAATACGTATATATGTTAGCCAATGGGAGTGTATATGTACCACTTATGTATAGTGTCCACAGAGGCCAGAACAGCAGTTCTTCAAATCCCTTGGAACTAGAATTACAGGTGGTTGTGAGTTGCCATATGGGTGCTGGGAATTGAACCTCGGTCCTCTGCAAGAGCAGCTAGTGTTCTTCTACTGAGCCATCTGTCCAGCCCCAGCATTATTTTTTTATGTATTTTATGTGTATGAGTGGTCTCTCTGCATGTATGCCTGAATTGGAGGAGAGGGCATTAGATCCCATTGTAAATGTTTGTGAACCATCATGTGGTTGCTGGGAATTGAACTCAGCATCTCTGGAAGAGCAGCCTCTTTCCAGCACCCCCCCCCCCCCAGTATTGTTTTTTATAAACAAATCAAAATTAAAAGCTTTCAGACTTTTTAAACTTTTGTTTTCTGTTTTGAAATTAAGTATTTCTTACAAAACAAGTTGAATATATACCACTTAAATGTGTATCGCTGCATTAGATAAGAAAATAACTGTAGCAAATGCTGTCTGCTTCACAGGTTGTAGGCCATAAAGAAGGGCTGGATGTTATGGAGCGAGCTGACCCTTTATTTCTTTTGATTGGACTTCCTACTATTCCTGTCATGCTGATACTAGGCAAAATGATTCGCTGGGAGGACTATGTGCTTAGACTATGGCGCAAATACTCAAATAAACTACAAATTTTGAACAGTATATTTCCGGGTAAGGTCCTGAATTGTGACTACATAAACTACATGTTGAATTGACATTTAGAAGAATCATCAAATGATTTTTTTTTAAGTTTAAAGGTTTTTTTTGTTTGTTTTGTTTTTTGTTTTTTTAAGCTGTTCCTAAGATTTGGTTCTAATGTGATATTTTTCCCCCCTCTAGGGATTGGTTGTCCTGTTCCTCGAATTCCAGCTGAAGCTAATCCTTTAGCAGATCATGTGTCTGCTACTCGAATTTTGTGTGGAGCCCTTGTCTTTCCTACTATTGCGACAATAGTTGGTAAACTGATGTTCAGTAGTGTTAACTCAAATTTACAAAGGACAATCTTGGTAAGATGGATTTAATATTACTTGTTTCAAGCAATATACAGATGAGTGAACTGTATTTGTCTTTAAAGGGAGAGAAATGTTCTGTAAGGACTGTGTGTAGTTCCCTCGCCTTGTCCCTCCATCAGCCCCACTTGTCAGCTTGTGGGAGATTAAAAAAAAAAAAAAAAAAGAGGTCCTAACTGCTGCCAGTCTAGCCTGGACCCTTTCTGTAGGTACCGTCTCTTCTGGAATATGCTCTGGGTTCAATCCCCAGTACCAGCATCATAAATAAACAAATGAGATGAAACTGGCTCAGGCTGTTTCCTGTCATCCTACTTGTCCTCCCTGGTCGCAGTCCACCTGGTCCCCTGGCATTCTCCTTTCTGTCAGAATGTAGAACTCTCCGTGGGAAGAAAGCTACTGAAGAGTGATAAGGGGAAGGAGCTCTTCCTCTGCTACTTGAAGTCTACTTCTTTCCCATCTTAGCCCTCATAGAAGAGAATGTTTCACTTGCACTTACCAGTTTATTTGGCGTCAAAGCCTGTGTCTTTTGTGATCGATGTAAAGTTCTTTTTCTTGTTTCTCTAAGCCTGCATTATAAAAAATTAATTTCCCTTTTTATTTTAGGGTGGAATTGCTTTTGTTGCCATAAAAGGAGCATTTAAAGTTTACTTCAAACAGCAGCAATATTTACGTCAGGCACACCGCAAAATCCTAAATTATCCAGAGCAAGAAGAAGCATAAAACTGACTTCTGGTTGTTCTGAGGCTTCTCATCCTGACGAGTCAGTTGTGTTGTTCTGATTCCATCATAATGCACTAGTGGAGACTTGTGATAAGCTACTGCTCCTATATTTTTAAGAAGTATAATAAAGCACGCAGGGCAAGGGAAATCCTCTCAGTAATCACGGAACCTAAGGATACGATTCAACTTTGTAATTTGTATGTACTACTTTTATGGCAGTTGGCTAAACCATTATCTTAGCATGATAAACCTGGGTTTGTTCATATTTTTCCAGACAAAAATGTAAAGATAAAACTGTACAAATATTAAAAGTGGACATGCTGTTTTATTCTGACGCCTCTTTTGTATATACTCATATTCAGTGTTTTCTTAGAAATAGCAACTTGATGCAGGTACTATGAGGATTTTTCTCACTGGCATAATTTGATGACATGCTAAACAGGAGCCTATGTTAATATGAGGAAATGTAAATTACTTCTGAATAAATAACAAACCAAAAAATGTATGTCAACATTGAAATGGTTATCTGAACAAACGAGATTTTATTGCCTTTTCCTTAACCTATGTGACATCTCTGAAGTGTAGGGTCAGTTTCCAGGGCTTCCAGATGACTTTTTCACTATTAAACTTTATTTATGTAATGTTGACATCTCATAGTTCATAGTATAATTTTGACTTATGTAGTCCCTGCTGTGTGTGTGTGTGTGTGTGTGTGTGTGTGTGTGTGTGTGTGTGTGT
>CAJQZJ010009141.1:4569918-4582023 GCA_907164525.1 Lophiomys imhausi
TGTGTGTGTGTGTGTGTGTGTGTGTGTGTGTGTGTGTGTGTGTGTGTTGGTGGTGTTTAGAGAGAAAAAGAAGGAGGGATAGGAGAAATGAAGTAGATGGCCCTTTTATCACTTAATGTTTTTAAATTTGTATTTCTAGAAATTAAAGTTGTCAGTTTAAGCAGAGAACAACTTGCAACAAAAAATGATAATAAAATTGTTTTGTCACTGATTCAGTTATTCAGATATTTGTTAATCACCTCATTTGCTCAGCCACTTTGCAGGTGCTGTGAATATAGCGGTGAACAAGTCAAACTTGGTTCTAGCTCTTACAGAGTTTGCAATCTACTAATAGAACAAGCAGTGAGTGAACCAAAGTGAGGTCTTGAACATGCTGTGAATGTCAGTCAGTGAGGTAATTATGACAAGTCTTTAATGAGTATTGCCCGAGGTAATTGGTTTTGGCTGTATCTGTTTATAGGGTAGCCATTACTAATGTTTTTAGGGTGTTTTGTTTTTGAGTCAGGGTCTCTAGCATAGGATAACCTCAAACTTCTTATGTATCTGAAGATGACCTTGAACTCTTGATCTTCTCAGTTACAGGTGAGCACCATCACACCTTTTTTTTTTTTTTTTTTTTTTTAGGTTTTTTGAGACAGGGTTTCTCTGTGTAACAGCCCTGACTGTCTTGGGAACTCACTCTGTAAACCAGGCTGGCCTTGAACTCATAGAAATCTGCCTGCCTCTGCCTCCTTTAGTGCTGGGATTAAAGGCGTGCACCACCATGCCCAGCCAGCCCATGGCTGCCTTTTTTTAACTTGATGCTGGGGATTGAACCTTGGGCCTTATGCATGCTAGGTGTATACTACCAATTGAACTATATCACCAGCCCTCCTTTTAGTTTTTAATTGTTTTCATATTAACAGGGCTATCCCCATAATAGTTGTTGTTTAACTAGTTTTATATTCATTGTTCAAAAGCAGTTATTTAGGTCATACTTAATAGTGATCATTTCATTGTTCAGCAATCTGAATGTTCTTTTCAGTTATTTTCATTGATTAAAATGAAAAATTTAAAGTTAAAAAATTATACTGTTCATAACATGATGCATGATATTATTATTCTCCCTTACTGAGAAATGGATACTTCTCTTTAGAAGTGTAACAAATATAAATTAAGCTGTGTTAGATTGTAAATAATACATACTAATTTTAGTAAAGACTGGCATTGTTCTCTAGGCTAGATATCTCAGTTTTTAAGTTTTATGGTGTCTGAGGGAATGACTGTTGAACATCAAGAGTTGTAATTATCTCTACAGTATAAGGGACAACTTGACTGAATTAACACTGCTGTTCTGAAGAGGAAAAAAAATATGAACTCTGATTATATATAAAAATAACCTAGATGTATAGCTTTAATTATAAAAATATATTGGCTTCTGTAATTTCCAGTGTGAAAAGATATATTTAACATTTCCTGGATAATTTTGTTAAGTTGAGCAGCTTTTACACAGTTTATGCAAGCACTCAGCTCCCTATGTACTGCTTTAATGTCCAAGATGGAGAGTAGCTGCTTGGGTTGATTGGCATCGAGGTCCATGAAGCCTAAGGAAACAATTCTTATCCCTTGTGATCAGGAGGTATAGAGGTTTATAGAGATCTAGGGAGGAAACCACAAGTGCCTGCAGAACAGAGTGAACACTACCCCTGCATTTGAATAATTTTAAATCTAAAGAGCCTTAACCCAAGGAGATACCACGTTGTCAGTCCTCCCTGGAAGGTGACCACCCAACAACAAAGCAACAAAGAGCATGGTAGACTAAAGCTAGATGGATTGTGTTGAGAACCCAATTCAAGTTTTAGTAACTGTAACATATAACCTTGGCAAGGTGACTGCTCAGCCATAGTTATTTTCATCTCTGAAATGCAAGGAACACTTACACAATTTGTAGAATTAGCTGAGAAAGGACAGAGTACTTTAGGCCTCAGTAGCTCCTAAAGAGTGATAGCCTGCACTCTAGACCAGGACAGTAATAAAGGAAAGGGCAGTAGAGAACAGATAGAACAGACTTGGGGGATGTGAATACACTGTTCTCCAATTTATTTTCATACTGTTTTCTTATTTCTAGAAATGTCACTGTTGTAAACTTTTTTTAATTGTAGCAGTTAACTCCATCTAAGTGGCTGAAAATGTTGTTCATTACATACTTATCAAATAATTGAAATATATAATTAAATTTAGTGACTTCGTTAGTCACTGCCTTGCTAATTCTGCTGTGTGTTTTTTTTTAATATCTTGTTTTTAATATATATATTGAAAATTCAATACTGGCTGGATTAGGTTGAATAAAGAATTTGTATGCTAAGTGTACTTTAAAGTTTTGTTATTTAAGTTTTAAATATTTATAATTACATGTATCTGTGTGTGGGTATGTGTACACTGAGTACAAATGCTCATAGAGTCCAGAAGAAGACACTAGATTCCCTGGAGCTAGAGAGCAGGTGACTGTGAGCCACCAGATTTGGGAGCTGAGACCTGAATCCAGGTCCTCTGCAAGAGCAGTAAGCACTCTTTACCCCTGAATTACATCTCAAGCCCCCCTTTTAAATTCTTTGATTTTATTTGTCATACATGCGTGTTCATGTGCGTGCTGTGGCTTGTATGGAGGTCAGAGGACAGCATTTGAAGAATCATTTCTTTCCTCCACCATGTGGGTCTGGAGGATTGAACTCAGTGTCAAATGTGCAAAAGCTGTCTCACCAGCCCTGAAGTTTTAAACTATAGCTTGGTTGCCTAGGGTGCAGAAAGTTGGGAGTGCAATCCTGGCTATGTATAAACCAGGCAGGGTAACACATGCCTGTAATCCCAGCCCTCAGAAGTAGTACGTGAGGGTCAGTTCAAGGTCACCCTTGGCTATGTAGCTTGTGGCCAACATAGGCTATGTAAAACCCTAGCTCAATAATAATAAGTTTACCTGGTTTCAAAATATATTCTAATGATGTATCTCTCCCTGCCATCCTTAGAACCCCTGGGACTTAGAATATAAGCCCTGCTTCCTCTGAGATACTAAGAACTTTAAATTATGTTAGATTTTTGAAAGTTTTATGTATGTTGCAGTATATTGGATCAAACTGTGAACCCTGTGGTTTTTTTTACTGGAAAAAACCTGTTTTAGCTGTGGTGTGGCTCAGCGTTAGCACACACCCTTAATCCAAGAGCTTTCTGCTTGATCATTGTAAGCAAGATTAAATAAAGTCAGCCATAGGTCAAGAGGTGGAGCAAGCAGCCAGTTGACAGGAAGTGAACATAAAGATTATTAAGAAAAAAAATAGAGGAAGTCAGGACAGATGGACGCACAGGAAGTAGGAAGGCTATTGAGTTTAAAGGAGGTTTTTTGAGAAGTAGAAGGAGGGTTCCTTCGGAGAAGGAAGGTCAGCCGGGTGATTTCTCTCCCTCTCAGTTAGCAGGCCTTCACCCCAGCATCTGGCTCCTGAGTCTTTATTGATAAATAGAATGAGATTAAAAAAAAAAACAACACATGTAGCCCATGCTGACCAAACTTGCTCTGTAGCTGAGGCTGACCTTGAATCTACATATGCAACCTCTACCCCCCAGAGGCCATGATTTATGCATGTGCCACCAAAACCAGCTTGAAATACTAGAATAAAATGTTTCTGATATAGGATTGGAGAGAAGGCTCAGCAGTTAAGAGTACTTGTTTGCCGTTCTGCATCTTCTGTCAGGGAATTCCCTGGAAGGTCAGTTTTCAGGCAGAAAAGGATGGAACACAGACCAGGAGATCCATAACCTCAGAGTGTCCAGAGAGGTGGATGACAACCAGCAGTCACCACAGATGAGCACTGTGGGAGACTGGCATGTGCACAGGAGAAACATGAGCTTGGTGGAGCAGCCATGGCAGCAGCAAGAAGGGAGCTCAGAGACAAGCCCCAGCTGCCGCCAGCTATGCAGCAGCAGCAAGTTCTTCATGGAAGGAAGAGTACTTCCTTACCATTCCAAAATAGCCAAGCCCAGCCAGTCATGGTGGAGGCAGGGAGAAAGAGTTTATTTCAAGAATCAGCAACATAAACCTTTAAGAAGTGGGGAGGGGTTTTGGAGGTGAATGTGTTTGAATTGCTGGGAATGATCATACTAGAACAAAGGAAATACAGTACCTAATTATCCTGTGGGCAGTGGGGGTGGGGAAAAAACTCAAGGGTTGAACTACGGGACACTCCTTTAGAGGATTTGAAGTTTTCCTTAGATTAAACTGAAGAGAGGGAGTCCAGCATTTGCACCGAGCTCAGGGACTTTCCAGAAATGCCAGACTTAAACCTTAACAGCAGAAATTCCCCCCAACTGTTGGTCTTGCAGAGGACCAAGTTTCCATTTCCAGCACCTATATGGTTGCCCAAATCTGTAACTCTAGTTCTAGGGAGGTCTGATGCTTTCTGGCCTCTGCAGGTACACAAGGCACACAAATGCCACAAAGACATACAGACAGGAAAAACACAAAAATCTAAAAATCCTAAAAAGTTTCTGAAGTAGATTAGAATGTTCTAAATTGAATAAGCAAAAGGCACTTGCATTTTAGTAATTGATTGTATTGTTCTAAGTCATTTTATTGCTCATGTCTAATTTACAGACGTAGTTGGAGAAATGGTCTGGTGCCCTGGATGAATGCTCTTGCTGATGTGGGGCCAGTTCTCTCCTAGACCCTCATTTTTCCTCATGTATGAATGAGGACTGCAAAACAGGTTTATTTCCTAGGTTATTGTGAAGATTAAGTGAAGTGACTTTCTACAACAAAGTTTGATATACAAGAGAATCTGTACAAATAGGTACACAATGAAAATTTGTCCATAAGCTCAACTTGGGCCTCTGCTTTCCAGCTGCGTGCCTTCCTGAGCACCAGAGGGAAGGAAGGGCTTGCCTCTGACTTAAAGCCTTATGAACCAGCAACAGCTAGACTCGTTCTGTTCAAGCTCAAGAAGCTGTCAAGCATTTGTGATTAAGATAACTATCAAAAGCAATAGATATTTGATGACTACCTGCATACCCCAGGTGCTGTCTTGGAGTAAAATGAATAAGCACGGTTTGAGTTAGAGGCTTGACATCTTACTTGATCTACTAATACCACAAGACCCATAAAGGTGATTTTTTTTTTCTTTTTACGTTTTATTTACTATTTAATCCTAGCACTAGAATTTCTGCCTCTAGAAAGGGTACAACATTTTGTGAAACTGGAAAAAGCATTCCTTTCATGATCTAAGTAATTCTTGGTACTAGTTCTTTGTGTGTGTGGTGGGGAGGGGCTGCTGCACTTTCATATGGAGGCCAGAGGTCAATATCAAGTGTCTTCCTCAATTCTCCACTTTAATGTTTTGAGTCTCTCACCTAATTGGTCGACTAGACTTGGTGACCAGAAAGCCCTAGACCTGCTGGGGTTACATACAGCACATACTGTGCATGGCTTTCTGTACAGACTCGGAGGCTGTGAACTCGGCTCACTCACACTTTCACAACAAGCACTTTGCCTCCTGTACCTCTGGAACCTGACTGACTCCATTTTGGGAAGAGATTCCATTTTGTACTAGGCTTGACTCAGAGCTGACCTCCAGTTCCAACAAAAACAACAAAGTATACCCGACCTTGCATTCCACAAGAGTTCCCTAGCAGTAACTGGTCTGCTCCCTCCAAGAAAGCACCCAAAAAAGTTTAAACACTCTGCTGGTCAAACTGACCATTAATGGTTTGGCAACAACAATGAGCCAGTCAGGGATGGATAGGTTTGTCTGTCCAAATGTCATCCAATCCTATGCTGGAAGCCCCTTTCTTTGTTCATGACCCTATAAAATCCTATGTTTTCTGAGTTCAGGACTCAAAACTTGGTGAATGTTGTGAGTCCCTGCTCAAACTTGAATAAACAACCCTTGTATGCCTGCATCACAGCCCCTGGGTGGTCTTTGGGGGTCTCATGATCTGGGCAAAACACACCTTCTGCCTAGGCCGGACATCCTTACTTCCTCTTCTGTTTTGCTTTCTTTTGGTTAACCTTTGGCTACTTTTTCTTGGGTGGAGAGGGTGGGTGCTTGGGACCAAAAACAGGGCCTGTACAAAAGCAAGTACTGTACCATTGAGCTACACTCACAGGACTAAAGCAACTGGTTGGATGCTTGTTTCTTAGAGAAAAGGTCTCACTTTATAGCCTACACTGACCTCCAGCTCTCAATTCTGTTTCAACTTCCTGAGTGCTGCAATCAGGTGTTTACCACCATCCCTGGCTCCAGAGCAAAAGGCGTTGGTTGGTTGGTTGGTTGGTTGGTTGGTTGGTTTTGAGATATGGTCTCACTATGTATCCTAAAGCTCACTGTGTAGGCCAGGCTGGTCTTGAACTGAGATCTGCCTCTACCTCCTGGAGTGCTGGGATTAAAGGCATAGCCACAACACTCAGCTTTTTTTTTTTTTAATGTTTTATCTACATGTATCTGTGATGTGCACTACGTGCTTGCCTGGTACCTGCAAAGCCCAGAAATGGGCATCTGATACCATGGAGCTGGATATACCAACAGTTGTGCACCTCCATGTGGGTGCTGGGAGTACAACTCTGGTCCTCTGGAAGAGCAGCCAGTTCTCTTAACTACTGAGCCATCTCTCCAACCCTTGTATCACATTGTTGTGAAAGGTGCAACTTTAGTCAGCTTGCCTATTGATGAGCTTTTCCCTGCTTCCTCAAAGTGCTGATGATAGCAAACCTCCTGTCCACTTGCGTTGGACACCTGGGATGAATGTTCTCTAAGAGGAAAAGTATAGAGCACTGTGATTCAGCCATTCAGAAATAAACTTGATTGGTGGGATCTGCTTGGTAGCTCACAGACTGTCAGCATTTGGAGCATGCTATTGTGATTGGGCTTGGTGGTCAGCCAGTCACTGTCTCCTGGGAGACATTTAGCTCTAGGTAGAAAGCTCACAGCTGTGCCGGGTCCATTTCAGTAAGCTACTTTACACCCATAGCAGGAAATCTGGAAGTCCAGATTTCCAGAAGCCCACACTATGGATCCTCAATATGACCTCTTCCAAATGGCACTGTTGGGGTACATTGTATGAAGGCTTGTCTCTGTATATTCAATTGTTAATTCCGTACCAGCAGAGCAGTATAGTACATTACTGGTCTCATGTTTTGGAAATATTTGTTCCTTCCTCACCTGCCTAAGGCAATCAGATATCTGATTGGCTTTAGTAAAGAGCTGAAGGCCAATGTTTGGGCAGAGAGGGACTCTGAGAGACAACTCAGACTCGAGGACTGCCAGCATGCCACAGGAAGGAACAGACATACCAGGCTGAGAAAGAGGTAAAGAATTAGCCACATGGGGGCTCATGGGCTAGAATAGTCAGGATAAGCTAACTGGGTCTGCCCAGTTAAGGCCTAAGCTTTTAGATATTAATAAATCTCCATGTCTTTAACTGCTGGTGAGTACAAGGAAGTCCTGTTATAGGCACAAATAAAACACTTCAAAAAATATTACATTTTGTGCTGGAGAGATGGCTCAGTGGTTAAGAGCACTGGCTGCTCTTCCAGAGGTCATGAGTTCAATTCCCAGCAACCACATGGTGGCTCACAACCATCCATAATGAAAATTGGTGCCCTCTTCTGGCCTGCAAACAGAACACTATACATAATAAATAAATCTTTTAAAAAATAGTACATTTTTAGTTATATTTTTTAAATGTTATCTTTGTGTGTATGTGTGAGGCCAGTGTTTTGTTACTTTATGGGTTCTTTTTTGGGGGGTGGTTCGAGATAGGGTTTCTCTGTGTAGCGGTGGGTGTCCTGGAACTATGCAGACAGGCTGGCCTTGAACTCACAGAGATCTGCCTGCCTCCCAAGTGCTGGGATTAAAGGCATGTTACACCACACCCAGTCCTTTATCCTACCCTTCACCCTTTAGTCCACACACACCCCATTCACCCCCTATCACTAGATAGGAGAAAAAGAAGGATAGAGAGGGAAAGAGACCTGTGAATAAAGTAGGGGTTGGAAAGGGATTAATGTTATCCTTAGACTACTACCTGCTGTTTAGGGGCATCAAGTTCCTTGGGATAAGTTTGATCTTTGCCACCAGGATATCTCATTTCTTCTTCTTGTTCTTTCTTCTTAGCAAACAACTACTTAACAAACCACAACCAACAGCAACCAACAACACACACTACCTCTTGGGATCCTAGCATTTATATAACCTCCGAAAAGTTTGAAGAATTTCAGGTGTTACACATTTTCAGAAACTATTTGCAGGTGGCAAAATTATGCCTCTGCTAGACAAGGCAAATCCTAGTCAGCTGTTGCAAAGCAGCCCCATATCCCCACACCTGGGGTTAAAATGAAACCATATTCTTATAATTCTGTGTTTTCTAAAGAAACCAAAATTCAAGCCGGGCGGTGGTGGCGCACGCCTTTAATCCCAGCATTTGGGAGGCAGAGGCAGGCGAATCTTTGTGAGTTCAAGGCCAGCCTGGTCTACAAAGTGAGTCCAGGACAGCCAAGGATACACAGAGAAACCCTGTCTCGAAAAACCACACAAATACTGGAAAATGCAGAAACATTTATTTGGGCTGGAGAGATGGCTCAGCGGTTAAGAGCACTGGCTGCTCTTCCAGAGGTCATGAGTTCAATTCCCAGCAACCACATGGTGGCTCACAACCATCCATAATGAAATCTGGTGCCCTCTTCAGGCCTGCAGATATACCTGCAGACAGAACACTGTATACATAATAAATAAAATCTTTAAAAAAAAAAAAAAAAACCAAAATTCCATTATTCTCACTACATATGTGTCTGCTGTCTATATGTTCACCATGTTCCTGCAGTTGTCCATGGAGGCCAGAAAAGGTCATTGGAGCCTTGGTTTATGGAAAAAAAAAGTTACTGAAACGCACCAAAAAAGGATTATTATAAGAATAATCAGAGCTGGAGAGATGGCTCAGTAGTTAAGAGTACTAGTTGTCATCAGGAATGGTGGCACATGCCTTCAATCCTAGCACTCAGGAGGCAGAGGCAGATAAATCTGAGTTCAAGGCCAGCCTGGTCTACAAAGCTAGTCCAGGACAGCCAAGGCTACACAAAGAAACCTGTCTTGAAAAAAAAAAAGTACTAATTGTCTACTCTTCCAGAGGACACAGGCTTGATTTCCAGCACCCATATATGGTTCATACCTCCAGCTCTAGAAGATCTAACGCCGTCTTCTAACCTCCATGGGCACCTGTGATCAAATGTAGTACAAGACAAACATACAGGCAAAACATCCATACACATAAAGTTTTAAGAGCCAATTTAAAGCTACATTGATGTGTACTTTATAACCTGTCAGGAGGCCAGATACAACCCTTGATTGAGAAGCACCTTCTATGTGCGCAGTCGTATTCAGAGAAATCCAGCCTGAGATATTTAGACATGAAGGCCAGCTGTGGGGTTAGGATAGCCTTCCTCTCCTGGCTCAGCTCTTTCTAGTACAGGTCTCACACACTCCCCTCATCTCCAGTCACTAGCTTTTTCTGTTTATTTTTCTTCACACAGGGTCCCACTATGTAGCACTGGCTGGTGTGGAACTCACTATGTAGACCTAACCCTCACAGAGACCCCACTGTCTCTACCTCCTGAGTGCTGGAATTAAAACCATGCAAAACTATTTGAGGGATGGGTGCAATTTTATGGGGTTTGAATTTATTTTGCTCTGTTGTTTTGTTTTTGTTATTTTGAGACAGGAACTATTCTCATAGCTATAAGAAAAGTACTTGACCAAACCAATTCGAAAGGGAAGACTTTTATTTTGGCTCATTGTTTCAGTCCTTTGCAGTCTAGAATATATGGTGTCTACAGCAGCTCAGTCCTTAGCTGGAGGAGAAACGGATGGGGAGGAGGAGCAGGAGGTGGCAGTGGCTCCTCACAGCTTTGAACTGGGAAGCAGAAAGAAGAATAGAAGCAGGGCCCAGGAAACATAGAGAGGACTAAAGGAAGGACCCGCTGTAGCCCTCACAGGCTGGCCTCCAGTGGCATACATCTGCCAGCTAGGCTACATGTGTCAAAGGTTCCAAATCCTCCAAAACTAGTGCCACCAGCACATGTGATCAAGTATTCAAGATGAAGGGTTCAAGCAAATGAACCTGTGGGAAGTAATTCATATTCAAACTGTAACAGGAGAGCATGTTCTTGTTATGAGACTCCCAGCATCCTGCCCTACCCTGATGAAAACTATAGTCATCACTGCAACTGAAAAGGCTGTTCTGCAGCTTGCATCCATCTCTATCAAAGCTCTACCATTAGATGCTCCTCAAGGACAAAGAATATGAGTGTTCAGGACAGAAGGGGAACAGTTTCAACTGCTTTTTGCCTAGAGGACTCATCTACAGACCAATGTGTGGACTGTTTGTCTCCTATTGGCTTCCAAACTCTACACTGTTCCAACATTTAGCAGATGAGGTTTTTTTTTAATAAAGATTTTTCATTTTATTTTTATTTATGTGTGTCAGTGTGTAGGGTATGTAAATGTGGACGTGGGTAGCTGTGGAGGCTACTGGTGTCATCCCAGAGAGATGAAGTTACAGGCAGTTGTGAGCTACCTGATGTGGGTGCTGGGAACCGAACTCAGGTCCTCTGGCTTGTGCAGAAAAGCTGTTATCCAATGAGCCATCCCACCAGTGCATATCCCTGATTTTAAACTGATAAGATTTTTTTTGGTTTTGTTTTGTTTTTCTGTTTTGTTTTTCTGAGGCAGAGTCTCAGGTAGCTCAAGCTGGCCTCCAGCTAAAGCTCTGTGTTAGCCAGAACTGATCTTGAACTCCTGATCCTCCTGCTTCTGCCTCCCGAAATGCAGATTACAAGCTTTCCTACACTCGGCTTTAAATTTACTGTTATTCTCTTTTATTGCATTGCGTGGTTGATTGTGTATATGTGTGTGTGTGAGAGAGAGAGAGAAGAGAGAATAAAGGTCAGAGGACAATCTGTAGAAGTTGGTTCTCTACCTCTATCATGTGGGTCCCAGGGATTGAATGAAGTTCATCAATCAGGCTGAGCAGTGGTGGGGGGGGGGGCTTTATCTGCTGAGCCATCTCACTGGGCCAGATGTCATTCCCTTTTGAGTTATACACAGTCACTACAATCTTTAGAGGTTAATAACTCAATAGATTTTTAAATACATGAACATAAGATATGTAACTACAACCTACTCCACATTGAACATCTCCCTAGAAAAGGTTGTACTGAGCAGCATGACATCAGACTAACCCTAGCACTTGGGGAGTCGAGGCAGGAATATTTTTGTGAGTTCAAGTCCAGCCTGGGCTGCATAGCAAGTTCAAGAACTACATAACAAGTTCTAGACCAAATCAGGGCTAGGAATGTCGCTTGTGGTAGAGTGTTGGTAGAGGCCCCAAGTTCAACCCTGAGAACCATAAAAATTCCCCCACCCCACCCCTCTCTCCCCGATCTGTACACCTACCTACAGTCTTACAAACTTCAGCCACCATAGCGATAGAGTGGCATCCCGTTATGCCAATGTAAACTCTCTATAAAATTATGTGCCTGAATGTGTGTGAAGAGAGAGGGTATATGCTTGTGAGTTCAGGTACCTGTAGAGTCCAGAAGAGGGTACTGGATGGAGTGCCTGAAGCTGGAGTTAGAGGCAGTTGTGAGCTATCCAATGTGGGTGTTGGGAACTGAACTTGGGTCTTCCTCAAGCGCAGCATGAATTCTTAACCATTGAACCATCACTCTGTTTTTTAAGGATGGTCAAATATAATGTATTGAAAAGTACAGCACATAGCTGCTCACACGTGTAAGCAAAAGCTTTAGTCACTTCGTTTCTAAAATGCAGGCACACATACCTGTATGACTGCCTATGTTCAGAACAAGTCACCTGCGTGAAAATAAAGAAGGACAGAATAGCCTGGATGCAGGTGCTGTCACTTTCTGAGGCTTAGGGGAGGCTGGTGGTAGAAGTCATTACACTACTGTTAATTTCCATGCTAGAGAGACAAGAGATGGACAATTTGGAAACAGGAATAAACAGTAAGATAGAGGATTTTTTCTTCTCTCTCTCTCTCTCTCTCTCTCTCTCTCTCTCTCTCTCTCTCTCT
>CAJQZJ010009141.1:4582370-4598276 GCA_907164525.1 Lophiomys imhausi
CACACACACACACACACACACACACACACACACACACACACACACACACACACAGTGTGGAACATGAATGCCCCCCCAAACAAATAAGTGCAGAAAAATAATAAAACAGGGGTTGAAGAGATGGCTCAGCGATTAAGAGCACTGGCTGCTCTTCCAAAGGACACGAGTTCAAATCCCAGCAACAACATGGCAGTTCACAACTGTCTGTAACTCCAGTTCCAGGGGATCTTTTTTTTTTAATTTTTATTTGTTTGTTTATTTATTTATTTATTGTGTATACAGTATTTGCTCTACATATATGCCCGGGCAGCAGATCTCAATGTAGATGGCTGTGAGCCACCATGTGGTTGCTGGGAATTGAACTCAGTACCTTTGGAAGAACAGCCAGTGCTCTTAACCTCTGAGCCATCTTTCCAGCCCTCCAGGGGATCTTATACACACACACACACACACACACACACACACAGAGAGAGAGAGAGAGAGAGAGAGAGAGAGAGAGAGACAGAGAGAGAGAGAACATCAATATACATAAAATAAATCTTTTAAAATAAAATAACTTCAAATGATTTGGATTCCCCAATTTAGAGCTTAGAATAACAAAAACTCCCATTTAGACTCTAATTCTAGCCAAATATTTAATTTCTTTCAGAACAAATGTCAAATAGCTCCTGAAGTTGCTCCTTGCCCTTTTTTTGTTGTTGTTGTTATGTGTGAGAGGGTGTATGTGTGTGGTGTATCCAGATGTCACAGATGCGCAGTGTGTGTGGAGGCTGCAGGAGGACATTACGTGTCCTGCTCTACCGCTCTCCACATTATTCCCTTGAGGCAGAGTCTCTCTGAACCTGTGCTAGTCTGGTGGCCTCTGCCCCCATTAGTGCTGGGGCTACAGATACATCTTTCCCGTCGCCTGGCCTCTTTCCTGGGTTGGCCTTGCTTTTTCTGTGTGTTTCAGGGGATTTTAATTAAGGTCCTCCTGCTTGAGAAACAAGAACTTTTAGCCCCTGGACCATCTCAGCAGCCCACCCCCAACCCTTAACCTTTAATAAAGAGATCAAAACTATTTGTCAACCCAGACTACTATCCCCAACAAAGCTATCTGTCACAACCAAGGAAAGATAAAAAACTTTCCATTATGAAAATTGATTGAAGACTTGATCACCATCTAAGAAGATCCTTGACAGAATCTTTCAGACTTAGGAGAAAAATAAATTCATCCATGAGACCATGAGAAAAAATAATAAGCAACACTTGGATAATAGTTAAGGAAGAGAGAAAGAGGAAAAAAACAAACACTTCAAAATAAGACTTAAAAAATTAAAAC
Source organism: Lophiomys imhausi (assembly GCA_907164525.1). Classification (NCBI taxonomy): domain Eukaryota; kingdom Metazoa; phylum Chordata; class Mammalia; order Rodentia; family Muridae; genus Lophiomys; species Lophiomys imhausi. The sequence continues at coordinate 4,583,692 of CAJQZJ010009141.1, forward strand.
TGGCAGGAATCAATACATACATTTCAATAATAACTCTGAATATTAATGATATCAGTTCCCCCAGTGAAAGGCACAGGAGTACATTAATTAAAAAAAATCAGGCACCATCTGTTTCCTGCCCCTAATAAGTGCAACTTATCACAAAAGACAAACATTACTGTAGGGTAAAAGACTGGGAAAATGTATTCTAAGCAAATGGACCTAGGAAGCAAGCAGGTGTTGTTGTTTTAATATCTATCAAAAATAGACTTCCTTTAATCCCAGCACTTGGGAGGCAGAGGCAGGCGGATCTTTGCGAGTTCAAGGCCAGCCTGGTCTACAAAGTGAGTCCAGGACAGCCAGGGCTACGCAGAGAAACCCTGTCTCAAAAAAAAAAAAAAAAAAAGAAAAAAAAATAGACTTCAAAGCTGGGCGGTGGTGGCGCACGCCTTTAATCCCAGCACTCGGGAGGCAGAAGCAGGTGGATCTCTGTGAGTTCAAGGCCAGCCTGGTCTACAAAGCAAGTCCAGACAGCCAGAGCTGTTATACAGAGAAACCCTGTCTTGAAAAAAAAAAAATAGACTTCAACCCAGAACTGGTGAGAAGAGAAAAGGCTACTTTATACAGATTAAATGAACAATCCATCAAGAGGACGTTACAATTCTAAATAGTATACTCCAAACACAGTTGCACACACTTTCACCAAACAAGTACTACTATATGGAAAGCCACATATTAATGCCAGCGCAATATAGTCAAACCTACCATTTTATCAGCTAATTTAAAAATACATTTCTGGGCTGGAGAGATGGCTCAGCTGTTAAGAGCAGTAGCTGTTCTTCCAAAGGACCCTGGTTCAAATCCCAGCACCCACATGGCAGTTCACAGCTGTCTGTAATGTCTGGGAGTGGTGGTGCACGCCCTTAATCCCAACACTCGGGAGGAAGAGGCAGGTGGATCTCTGTGAGTTCAAGGCCAGCATGGTCTACAGAGCGAGTTCCAGGACAGCCAGGGCTATTACACAGAGAAACCCTGTATTGAAAAAATAAAATAAAAATAAAAATACATTTCCCCAACATAATATTTTTGTTAATCATTTGGGAATTTCATACAATGCACCCCATCACACATGCTTCCCATTCCTTCCCAGGTCCACCCTCCCACTCTTGTGCTCTCCCTCCCCTACTCAGCCCCCCAAAAATATATCCAGTCCATTTTGTGTTGTCTGTATACTCATTAGAGCATGGTCAAACTCCCAGTGGGCAGCCTCTTAAAGAAAACTGAGTCCTTCCTTACCCCCACTCCCTGTCAGAAGCCATCAACTTTGAGGAGCTACACTTCAGCACCTTTATCACAATTTTTAAGGAATTTATAGTTTCCTGCCTGGACTGTTTATTTTTTTGTTGGGGGAGTGGCTGTCACAGAAGCCTTCAATGTGTCTCCTTCTCAGTTGTGAATCTGCAGTCATCAATACCAAAAGATATGGAACACTTCATGAGTTTGTGTCTCATCCTTGTGCCGGGTCATGCTAATCTTCTTTCTATCGTTCAATGTTAGTTCATATGTGTGCTGCTCAAGCACAAAACTACATTTAAAAAAGGAGTTTGGTTGGAAGCAGATGGACTATGACATTCCCTGAAGATGTGGGTTATGCAACAAAGTTCTCGGGTCCATCCATGAAATTATTGGTTAGGGATGCCCCAAGAGTCTCCAAGACAACACAGGCTATGCTATTTCTCTTAGTTGCTCACCATAACTATATGTTATGACCCTGTTGCTGAAAACACTGCATACTTTGGCTACAAGACATTAAGAAATCAGTCTGGAACTGACTGAGAAGCTTCCTCCCTGCTGGATAGCTTTCATAGTGCTGGAAGGTACTGCGCAAGCTTACCTGGTGAGACATGACATCAAAGGTTTTATTCTATCCTGGACCCTGCATGCTACAATACTGACTTACCAGGCAAAATGGGCCTACTTCTGCAGTAGTGGTACAACTGTTATGAGGGTAACCACCCACTTTCCTACTGGGTTTGAGGCCTGTTCCACCAGAGGGAATCCATGCCTCCTACTGTAAGTCTGGTCAAAATCCAGTCTGAGGAGGTCATAGGCCCTAGAGGATGGCTTACTGCTGTTGTTTTGTTAAATGGTCACGTTGTGAAACTGTCTTCTAAATATTTACATGTATACCCACAGATCAGTGCTCCTCTCAACCTTGGCCAGAAAAGTTTTACCATTTTACCATGAGCAGTAGTTAATGCAGACTCATAAGTGGTCACCATGCTGTGAATAAGTGATTAGGAGTGCTCAGTACTAAATAGTATATCAATATTGAACCTCCCCATGGGGCTCAGAGAATGTTCTGCAAGAGGAGAAGAAAGAATGAAATGGGTAAGAATGCTGTGTGTCTTCTAATTATAACATGATCATTACAATCCTGAACTCAAAGCCATTGTGGTTACCTGAACAATATCAGCTCAGTCAAAATTCCAGTATAGACAGGTGAGGGGCTTGAGAGGCCATACCCTAACTGAGGAAATGTTGGCAGCTGGTGACTGTTGGGGAAGAGAGTATTTTTTCTTTGTGATAGGTTGCTCCAGTGATGGCCCCACATGTTCATTCTGGCAGTGCAAATTAGACTTGCTGAATTATAAAAGACACAGATAAAGAATAGGCATGGTGAGAGGAAGAGGGAAGGAAGAGATGAAGTTTGGAAGGGGAGATGTTGGGGGAAATGGGAGTGGGTATGATATTAAAAACATTATACGCATATATGAAATTATAGAAGAATAAATAAAAATGTTTTAAAAATCAATCTCGGGCTGGAGAGATGGCTCAGGGGTTAAGAGCACTCACTAGTTGCTCTTCCAAAGGTCCTGAGTTCAATTCCCAACAATCACACAGTGGCTCACAACCATCCACAATGTGATCTGATGCCCTCTTCTGGCTGCAGGTGTGCATGCAGATAGAGCACTCATACACATAAAATGAATAAATAAATCTTTAAAGAATAAAAAGTAAATTAATCTCTCAGCTAAAAGGATTTTCCCTTCCATGCTGCTGGGGACTGAATAGAGTGATGACTTCTCTCATGGCTTGGTGTGCAGGCTAGTTTTATGTCAACTTAACACAAGTTAGAGCTATTTGGGGAGGGAGACCTTCAATTGAGACAATGTCCCCACCAGGTTGGCCTGCGGGCAAGTCCATGGGATATTTTCTTAATTGATAATTAATGTGGGAGAGCTCATCTCCCTGTGGGTGGCGCCACTCCTGGGCTGGTGGTCCTTGCTACTATTAGAAAGGCAAGTTCAACAAGCCCTGGAAAACAAGTCAGTAAGTACTCCTCCATGGGGTCTGTATCAGTCTCTGCCTACAGGTTCCTGCCCTGCTGGAGTTCCTGTTCTAACCTTCTTGGATGATGGACTACAAAGTATAAGATAAGATAAATCCTTTTGCCACAACTTCTACTCTCTGCCTGTCCTTATTTGGAAGATGTCCCTGAGCTAGATGCCTGGCTCATTGTAGGTTTTTGTCTTTCTTTTTGGTTTTTCGAAATAGGGTTTTTCTGTGTATCCTTGGCTGTCCTGGACTCACTCTGTAGACCAGTCTAGCCTTGAACTCACATAGATCCACCTGCCTCTGCTTCCCGAGTGCTGGGATTAAAGGTGTGAGCCACCTCACCCAGCTTTTTGTCATGTTTTATCATAGCCGTAGAAACTCGAAGCCATTTGGGAAACTGAAGCACAGAGACCATGTTATTTAGACTTTCTGGTTTGCATCTTCAGAAACCAAGACAGGTTGATCAAAATGGAGTGAATGATTAGGCAGGGATGCTAAGAGCTGCCTTGGCAACCTCCTGAGCTGACTGGAGAGTTTAGACCAGAACTAAAAGGAATCAGGAGGTGGAGACAAGAAACCAGCTTGGAGCTGGGCAGTGGTGGCCAACACCTTTAGTCCCAGCACTTGGGATGCAAATCTGTTTTCAGGGAGGTGGATCTCTACAAGTCCAAGTCCAGCCGGGGCTACTAAGTGAATTCCAGGATAGCCAAGGCTACTCAGAGAAACCCTGTCTCAAAAAAAAAAAAAAAGAAAGGACGAAAGAAAAAAGGAAGAGAGAGAAACTAGTCTAAGAGCAGGCCAGTCTAGCTGGCCTTGGCCTTGCCAAAGTTTTCAATACTCTATACAAATTCCAGTTATAGGAGTAAAAATGCATTGGGCCAAGCACCTGAGGAAGAAAACTCGGTCTGTCAGTCCTGGACATATTAGAGTTGCTGAACCTTGGGCCCCATTCTGGACTTACTGAGTTTGAGAGCTGTGCACATTATCAGTGCACATGAGCACCACACCCCTAGTCATCTTCCCCAAGGGGCAGAGCTGATGATCCTCAGCATAAGATACCCATAGAGGAAGAGAATGGACTCAGAGAGCCCAAAACAGCAGCCCCCAAGTGCTGGATAGCACAGGCCAGTCTTTGCCAGGCTTCCTCTCAAGTTCAAAATTATGCTGGGCACAGAAAATCCCAGCAGGCACTAAAACAGCCCCACCCCCACTACATTGTGTTGGAGGGCCCCAGCCTCCATAAGCAGACAGCTCTCTGAGCTCAGTCAAGATGGAGGATATCTCCTCTCCCCCAACTCCCCCGGGGAGGCTTCCTACTCTCTGCCTGTCCTTATTTGGAAGATGTCCCTGAGCTAGATGCCTGGCTCATTGTAGAAGTAGCCTCTGATGCAGTTTTCTGCAAAATGCTCTCCCGGCTGCCCATATGATAATTAGGTAGTGTGCCCCTTCATCGGCAATAGGACCGTGCTGTTTTATGCAAATAAAATATACTGTGAACACCTAACAGGCTACCTCCTGGCTGCTTCCCTTTTCGTATATATTCCCCTCAGCCCTAGAATAAAGTTGATCTGCCTCGCTGCAGTTGGTCCTGTAAGTCTGTCATTCCGGCATGCTCACAGCCCTCTGAGCCCTGTTCCCCTGTGTTCTGTTCCTACTGCCTTGTGGGCTAGGCCAACGGCCCCCCCAAATAAAGAGGAGACCCACAAAATTTGAATTTTTTTCAAGGGCTGCTGACATCTGGAAGCCCTGAGAGAAACTTTGCAGTGAAACACTTGATCCTTTTTAACTGCTGAAGGTTAGAAACCCTTTTTTTCTTTCTCTCTTATGTAACTTTTGGACAATGGTGGCATGTTAAGCCAGCAGCTGCTTTTTGTCCTTTTTCTCAGTGTTCCTCTTGCACAGGGACAAGCTATAGATTTTTTGCTGTATTAAGGGGATGATAAAGATGCAAATTCTGTCTTGAATCCAGGTACCAGGGACAAAGAAAGAACCTGGCTTTGACAGTGTAATGGCTCTGAAATAGAAAAGGGCAACACAAAGTCGGGAGAGGCCAAGAATGGCAACTCCTCCTTTGTCACCTTGCCTACCTTGACCAGGGCCTTGCCTAGGAAGGCCTACTGTGGAAATTCTCTGCTTCTCCCCTATTCCTACCAGGACACGCAGAGGCTCTGATGAGAGGAGAGGCTGGTGGGTTGCTCTCCTTGGTCCTGAACCATCACTATGAGTTAGGGCTGCAGTTCACTCTCTCACTGAAATCCATAAGCAACAGAGAAGCATATTAAACTACTCATTGCAAAGCCTAGTTCCCAGAGAGTCTGCCTCAGTGGGCCACTGTATTTCTTTTTTTTTCCTTTATTTTTTATTTCTTCAAGTTACATCTCAATCGCAGTTCCCTCCCTATTCCCCCTCCAGTCCCACCCTCCCACCCTCAACCCCCAATCCTCTTCCCTTTTTTTTCTTTTAAGTTTAAGGTATATCTTATTTCCCCATACAGTTTCCCCTTTCAGTCCAACAAATGGTTCTTTCTCTTATAATAATAAATACAATACAGTACAACAGAGGTAATTAGGCCACAGTTATGAGGGTTATATGGCTTAACATACATTCCCAATGACCAGTCCATATGTATTTGGTACCTGACTTTAACATTCTACTATCTAAACATCTCCATCAGTTTAAAGTTCTATATCTGACTCAACATTCATACTAATTGCAACACAATTTTAAAAGTATCTTCTTAGATGTATTACACTCTCTTGACTCCTAAACAACTCAAAATTTAATTATGAGACTTTATCTATCTGTTCTTCAATCACCTCAGAGACCTGAGAGGGATAAATATATCTGATTTTATAGGAAGTACAGGGTCTGCAGCTTCCCAAACTAAGAAATGACATACCAGTGGCTGCCTGGACAGTTCCCATTTTCTCTCCATACATTACAGCATCGCTCTTCAGTCGTTTGGCCCCGCTTCTCTGACAGACATTGATTGTAGAGCAGGGGTTATGAAGGACTTACTTACCCTGTCTTGGCAGAGCTAGGCTGTCGACTTACCTGCTTCCAGGTTTTGTCCTTTTTGGACAGCATTCTGTTTATAGTTGGAGCAAGGGGCTTTTCCTACCAAGAGATAGGCTTGTGACTAATTCAATCATCTCCCACTGGAGATTCTTCTATGCTCATCTTCTACTTGGAGGAGAATAGGGGGTGCTGTCAGGAGTTGATATGTCTTGATATGAAAAAAATCTAAAGTTACAAAAACATCTTTGAATGCCATATTCTGCAGATCTCTTGAGGTTTTTGAAGAGGCCCTATCTATCTCTTATATTAGGGTAAGCAGATGTTGCTTGTCTCTTAGCAGGTTTATTTCTGATTAGCTTAGCAAGTAACTATAATAGGCTGTCATAGTACCTAACAGAATGACCGGCTTGCATAACCATTAGTTTGCATTTCTTAATTATCCTAAACAGTTCATGACAGTTAGTAGTAAAAGGCCGAAACATCACATTTCATTTTTTTTCTTTACCTCCTAACCCTTCCATCCCATTTCTCTGGGGTGGGGTGTCCTTATATAACAGTCCCTCATCTCAGTTGAGAGGTCGTATGAGGGCCAAGAGCCTCTTCATTCATTGGGGATCTATGAAGCAGTACCATCAGTGAAAAGTGTCTCGTTGCCTGGGAGAGAGAACTACTAAACAAACAAATCAATAAGCATACAATAGATAAAAAGACTAAAAAATAGAAAAAATATAACTAATATATAAAAAATAAAAATTAAAAATAAGAAGTCTATGTCCAAGTTCCCTTTGGTGTGGTTAGTTGTAGTATTGATACCTTCTACTATATAGCTAAAATCCTACTATAAGTGAATAGATGCCATATGTGTCCTTCTGAGTCTGGGTTAGTTCACTCAGGATGAGCTTTTCTAGTTCCATCCATTTGGCTGCAAATTGCATAATTTCATTGTTTCTGATAGCTGAATAATATTCCATTGTGTAGATGTACCACAGTTTTTTAACCCATTCTTCGGTTGAGGGACATCTGGGTTGTTTCCGGTTTCTAGCTATTACAAATAAGGCTGCTATAAACATAGATGAGGAAACTTCCTTATGATTCCGTGAAGAGGCATTTGGGTGTATACCCAGAAGTGGTATGGCTGGATCCTGAGGCAGAGCTATTCCAAGTTTTCTAAGATATCGCCAGACTGACCTCCATAGTGGTTGCACAAGCCTGCACTCCCACCAGCAATGGAGTAGGGTACCCCTTTCTCCACACCCTCGCCAGCATGTGTTGCCATTTGAGTTTTTGATCCTAGCCATTCTGACAGGTGTGAGATGGGATCTCAGAGTCGTCTTCAGTTGCATTTCTCTGATGATTAAGGGTGTTGAGCATTTCTTCAAGTGTCTCTCAGCCATTAGAGATTCCTCCTTTGTGAATTCTCTATTTAGCTCTGTCCCCCATTTTTTGATTGGATTATTTGGTTTCTTGGCATTTAATTTCTTGAGTTCTTTGTAGATTTTGGATATTAGCCCTCTGTCAGATGTGGGGTTGGTGAAGATTTTCTCCCAGTGTGTAGGCTGCCGTTTTGGTCGAATGACAGTGTCCTTTGCCTTACAGAAGCTTTTCAGTTTCATGAGGTCCCATTTATTGATTGTTGATCTCAAGTCCTGAGCTGTTGGTGTTCTGTTCAGGAAGTTGTCGCCTGTGCCAATTAGTTCGAGGGTTTCTCCCACTTTATCTTCTAGTAGATTTAGTGTGACCAGCCTTATGTTAAGGTCTTTGATCCACTTGGACTTAAGTTTTGTACAAGGTGATAAGTATGGGTCTAGCTTCATTCTTTTACAAATGGACATCCAGTTGGACCAGCACCATTTGTTGAAGATGCTGTCCTTCCATTGTGCCGTTTTGGCTTCTTTGTCAAAAATTAGGTGGCCATAAGTGTGTGGGTCTATTTCTGGATCTTCAATTCGATTCCATTGATCTACTGGTCTGTTTCTATACCAATACCATGCAGTTTTTACAACTATTGCTCTGTAGTACAGCTTGAAATCTGGGATGGTGATACCTCCAGATCTTTTTTTATTGTACAGGATTGATTTAGCTATTCTGGGCTTTTTGTTGTTCCATATGAAATTGAGACTAGCTCTTTCCAAGTCTATAAAAAATTGTGTTGGTATTTTGATAGGAATTGCATTGAATCTATATGTTGCTTTTGGTAGGATGGCCATTTTTATTATGTTGATCCTACCTATCCATGAGCATGGGAGATCTTTCCATCTTCTAAAGGCCTCTTCCATTTCTTTCTTCAAGGGCTTGAAGTTCTTGTTGTATAGGTCCTTTACATGCTTGGTTAGAGTTACCCCCAGGTATTTTATGTTGTTTGTGGCTATTGTGAAGGGGGTTGTTTCCCTTATTTCTTTCTCAGCCCTTTTGTTTGTTGTACAAAGAAGGGCTTCTGATTTTTTGAATTAATTTTGTATCCAGCCACTTTGCTGAAGGTGTTTATCAGCTGTAAGAGTTCTCTGGTGAAATTTTTGGGGTCGCTTATGTATACTATCATATCATCTGCAAATAGGGATAATTTGACTTCTTCGTTTCCGATGTTTATCCCCTTGATGTCCTTTAGTTGTCTTATTGCTCTAGCAAGAACTTCAAGTACTATATTGAAGAGATATGGTGAAAATGGACATCCTTGTCTTGTCCCTGAGTTTAGAGGAAATGCTTCAAGTTTCTCTCCATTTCTTTTGATGTTGGCCACTGGCTTGCTGTATATTGCCTTTATTATTTCTAGGTATGGCCCTTGTATGCCCGTTCTCTCCAGAACTTTTAGCATGAAGGAGTGTTGGATTTTGTCAAATGCTTTTTCTGCATCTAGCGAGATTATCATGTGGTTTTTTTTCTTTCATCTTGTTTATATGGTGAATGACGTTGATAGATTTTCGTATGTTGAACCATCCCTGCATCTCTGGGATGAAGCCTACTTGATCATGGTGTATGATACTTTTGATGTGTTCTTGAATTCGGTTTGCTAGTATTTTATTAAGTATTTTTGCATCTATGTTCATGAGGGAGATTGGTCTGAAGTTCTCTTTCTTTGTTGGGTCTTTGTGTGGTTTAGGAATCAGGGTGATTGTGGCCTCGTAGAATGAGTTTGGCAATGTTCTTTCAGATTCTATTTGGTGAAAGATTTTGAAAAGTATTGGTGTTAGCTCCTCTTTGAAGGTCCGGTAGAATTCCATGCTAAAGCCATCTGGCCCTGGGCTTTTTTTGGTTGGGAGAATTTTAATGACTGTTTCTATTTCCTTAGGGGTTATAGGGCTGTTTAATCCATTTATCTGATCTTGATTTAGCTTCGGTAGGTGGAATCTATCAAGAAAATTGTCCATTTCACTTAAGTTTTCAAGTTTGGTGGAGTATAGATTTTTAAAGTAGGATCCAAATATTCTCTGGATTTCCTCAATGTCTGTTGTTATTTCACCCTTTTCATTTCTGATTTTGTTGATTTGGGGTTTCTCCCTCTGTCTTTTAGTTAATTTGGCTAAGGGTCTGTCTATTTTGTTGATTTTCTCGAAGAACCAACTCTTGGTTTCATTGATTCTTTGTATAGTTCTTTTTGTTTCTAAGTTGTTGATTTCAGCCCTAAGTTTGATTATCTCCTTGCCTTCTGCTCCTCTTGGGAGTGTTTGCTTTTTTTTTTTCCCAATTCACCCAGTTTAGCTGTTAATTCGCTAATATGAGCTGTCACAATTTTCTTTTTGAAGGCACTTAGTGCTATGAACTTTCCTCGTAGCACAGCTTTCATTGTGTCCCATAGGTTTGGGTATGTTGTGTCTTCATTTTCGTTGGATTTTAAGAAGTCTTTGATTTCCTTCTTTATTTCTTCCCTGACCCAGTGGTCCTCTAGTAAAGAGTTGTTCAATTTCCATGTGAGTGTAGACTTTCTTTTGATTCTTTTGCTATTGAAGTCCAGCTTTATTCCATGGTGGTCTGATAAGATACAAGGGGTTATTTCAATTTTCTTGTATCTGTTGAGGCTATCTTTGTGTCCAACTATATGGTCGATTTTGGAGAAGGTTCCGTGAGGTGCTGAGAAGAAGGTGTATTCTTTTGTGTTTGGGTGAAACGTTCTGTAGATATATGTTAGGTCCATTTGGTTCATGATCTCTGTTTGACTCATTATTTCTCTGTTTGGCTTCTGTCTTGATGATCTGTCCATCGTTGTGAGTGGGGTGTTGAAGTCTCCCACTATTAAAGTGTTTGGATCGATGTGCGATTTAAGTTTTAGAAGCGTTTCTTTTATAAATGTAGGTGCCTTTGTATTTGGGGTATAGATGTTCAATATTGAGATGACCTCTTGGTGTATATTTCCTTTAATGAGTATGTAATGCCCTTCTCTGTCTTTTTTTATTAACTTCAATTGGAAGTCTATTTTGTTTGATATTAGGGTGGCTACTCCAGCTTGTTTCCTGGGTCCATTTGCTTGGAAGACCTTTTCCCAGCCCTTTACTCTGAGGTAGTGTTTATCTTCAATAGTGAGATGTGTTTCTTATATACAGCAAAAAGATGGGTCTTGTTTATGGATCCAGTCTGTAAGTCTGTGTCTTTTTATTGGCGAGTTGAGTCCATTGATGTTGATGGATATTAGTGACCTGGGGTTGTTATTTCCCATTATTTTGGTATAGCTGGCTGTCTTGTGTTTCTCTTTTGTTTAGTTGCTGTGGAGGTTTCTATTTCCTCTGTTTTCTTGGGTGTAGTTATCTTCTCTGTGTTGGAATTTTCCTTCTAGGATTTTCTGTAGGGCTGGGTTTGTGAGGAGATATTGTTTGAATTTGATTTTGTCACGGAATATCTTGTTTTCTCCTTCTATGTTGATAGAGAGTTTTGCTGGGTATAGTAGTCTAGCTAGGCACCTATGTCCTCTCAGGGCTTGTAGGACATCCGTCCAAGCCCTTCTAGCTTTTAAAGTTTCTGAGGAGAAGTCAGGTGTGATTCTGATGGGTCTGCCATTGTATGTGACTTGGCCTTTTTCTCTTACAGCTTTTAATATCCTTTCTTTGTTCTCTACATTTGGAGTTTCTATTATTATGTTGCGAGAGGAGTTTCTTTTCTGATCTAATCTGTTTGGTGTTCTGTAAGCCTCTTGGATTTTTACTGGCATCTCTTTCTTTAGGTTTGGGAAGTTTTCTTCTATGATTTTGTTGAAGATATTTCCTGGACCATGGAGTCAGGAGTCTTCTCTTTCCTCTATGCCTATAATTCTTAGGTTCTGTCTTTTCATTGAATCCTTGATTTCTTGGATGTTGTGGGTGAGAGATTTTTTTAGCCTTCTCATTTTCTTTGGATGTTGTACTGATTTCTTCCATCGAATCTTCCATGCCTGAGATCCTGTCTTCCATCTCTTGCATCCTATTTTTCATACTCACATCCGTAGTTCCTGTTCTCTTTTCTTGATTCTCCATTTCCTCTTTTAACTCTGACTGTGTTTTCTTTATTGTTTCCATTTCTATTTTCATGTCTTGAATGGTAGTGTTCGTTTTGTACATTTCCTTCTCCAGTTTGCTTGTTTTTGTCTGGAGATCTTTCATTGCTTTATCCTTTTCCTGTTCAAGCTGGGTCACCTTGGCTTGGAGCTCTTTAATGATGTTATTCATTGTTTTGACTTGTAGAATTGTGGCTTCTTTGAATTCCTTCATAGTTTTAAGTTCTTCTTGAAGGGACTTTATCACTTTCCATAATGTAGAATTGTCATTGTTTTCATGTGTTTCAGTTGTGGTGAGGTGGTTCGGGCTGAACGGAATAGCGTTGCTTTCTTTTGTTGGAGACATTTCGCTCTGTTTTTTTTTTCTGTCTCTGGCCTCTGGCCATGAGGAATTTATTTTTATTTTTTTATTTTTTATTTTTTTGCTGTCTTCTGGACTTGGGTCCAAAGGGGGCACTGTGGTGTAGGAGTTGCCTTACTCCACCCCTATAAGGAGAGTCATTCAGTCCTGCCTCCCAGGTGGGGACCTAATTAATCCAGGTGGCGGAGCTGTGCACAAGTAAGCTCTGATTCCCCACCAGAAGGGCCCTTACTAGTACAAAAGTTCGATATAGGACAGTTTCAAATATCTCACAGTTTGCCCGGGGTTGGTTTGTGTAGGGGGTAAATCTGCAGTTCAGCTCCAATAGCCTTGCCGCTCCCGAGGCTTGGAAGCTGGCCTGTGACATCACAGACTGGGATCTGAAGGCGCTTTGCAGTGGAGCTACTTCACTTCCAAGGGTCGAAACCTTTCCCAGATAATTGGATCGTCTGTGTGAGACCTGGGAGTGCCCAGCAGGGTGGGGATTATCTCTGCATGGTTTCTGAATCTGCCGGCTGGGTATTAGGTTGGAACTCACCGGGTATTTCTCCTTTTGGGGGGATGGGTTATCCCGATTCCCGGGTCCAGAGGCTTCTTAGCGTGTCTGAGAGTTGGAAGGGGCGTCCTGCCCAGGCATCTTCCGTGGTCCCTGTGTAGCTGGGTGAGATTTAGAAGGGGTCATGCCCTTTGTACAGCATCCTGCAACACTTGCCACCTTGTGACTGTTGACCCCGAAATCAAAATACGTCCGCGCTGGCCGCCGCCATCTTGGATCCTCCCCCACTGTATTTCTTAATATGCAAGACCCCAAGCCTGATGTTTTGGCTCAGTTGATAAAGTGCTTCTTAGGCAAGCCCAAGGACCTGAGTTTAGATCCCCAGAACCCATGTGAAAGTCAAGGGGTGGTGGTATGTCCTTGTGATTCCAGTGCTGTAGAGGTGCAGAAAGAGAATCCCTAGAAACTGATGGCCAGATGGTCTAGCTGGATCTGTGAACTTCAGCTTCACCAAGAGATGCTGTCTCACAAAAGATAGTGGAGATCAATAGATCAATAGAAGACACTAGACATCGATCCCTGGCCTCCAGATACATGGAACACACAACTGTATACATGTGCAAATACACAAACACATGTGCATGCATATACCATATACACATAAGAATTCCTTAGTTATACTAAAAAAAAAAAGACAGTGGTGGAACATCCCTTTAATCCTAGCACTCGGGAGGCAGAAGCAGGAAGATCTTTGAGTTAAAGGCCAGCCTGATCTATACAGTGAGTTCCAGGAAAGCCAGGAAACACAGAGAAACCTGCTTCAGAAAAAAAAAAATAATAGAATTCATTAATTAACATGAAAAACAAAGAGCAAGAGCCCATAGATAGGTATCTGTCCACCAGCCCATGCCTCACAGCAATCACTCTGCTAGGCAGGCTTTCTATCTGTAACTCCATGTAGTGGAGATCTGCCACTCTTATTGATCTCTTTTCTGCTTCTGTTAGCATTCATTCTGTGATCTTCTAAAATGTTCCCTGGTTCTCAGTAGATTCACCCCTTTCCACCCTCAGATTCAGGCAAGATGTTAGCATGGAGACAAGAAAATTATTCTAGGTGAGTAAGGAGGTATATACCTATAGTCCAAGCACTAGGTCAGCTGACGCAGGAGGATCTCAAATTCAAGGCCAGCCTGGACTACACAGTAAGACCTGTTTCAAAGCAATAACAATATAAGGTAATTCTAATTTGGAGGTTGTTTTCAAATGATCTGTTGCCAAGGATAAAACCTTAAACAACCTTGGCCTAGAACCCACTTCGCTGAAGGCAAATAACAGTTTGATTGGGCCTGGGGAGCCAAGCATTACCTGGGTAAGAACCCCAAGCAGAGACACTATAGACGGTCACTCAAGGGTTGTCAGACTTTCTTCATTTTGTTTTCCATCTCATGAAAATGCTGCTACTGTCACTCTGCTCCCAACCACTTTAGTCTCTGCAATGTGACCAATCTTACCGAAGCTTTGTTTGGGACGTCCACCATGTCCATGCTCTCTGAAGGGTTGGGGTGGTGCCATCCCTACATCCACTCGTTGAGCTCAAGTTCGGCTCTCTCCTGTGGCCAAGAGGGGTATAAATATGCAATACCTACACCCCCAGGAGTATCAGAGCCATGGTAGCAGCAGTGAAGGGTCAGTCTTTAGGACGGAATGGAATAGCTCCTGTGGTGTATCCCTAGACCATCTCTGAGAAGGAGGGACCTTTAGGAGTAGAGAAACATGAAAAATAGCTGTATCAAGTTCAAGGCCAGCCTGGCCTACAAAGTGAGTTTTGGGCAGCCAGCGATTCACAGAGAAACCCTGTCTCAAAAATACCCCCCCCCAAAAAAAAAGAAAGAAAGAAAGAAAGAAAGAAAGAAAGAAAGAAAGAAAGAAAGAAA
>CAJQZJ010009141.1:4598286-4637151 GCA_907164525.1 Lophiomys imhausi
AAAGAAAGAAAGAAAGAAAGAAAGAAAGAAAGAAAGAAAGAAAGAAAACTGTAGCCCTGTCCATTCAATTTTGAGAGAACCCCTGTCTCAGTGAGGTAGAGGAAAAGAATTGACTTTGGTCAATGGCAGCATCAAGAGGAGAAGAACATAACAGAGGTTTCAGAACAGAATTAATTAGACAGAAAACTGGGGCCCACATGAAAGACCACCAGGAGATCTGAAAAGCAGGGAAAACATGAAAAGAAGCTATTTTTAAAGATGTAAGATTGAATTGCAAAGCAAGATCTAGGTATCTGGAAATGATCATCGGTGGAGAGTAGTGTACAGCTATAATCCCAGAACCCCCGAGGCAGGAATGCCGTGCATTTGAGGCCAGCCTGGACTACCTAGCAAATATCAGGCCTGCCAGAGCTGTCAAGACACTGCCAAAAAAACCAAATCATCCATGAGAAAAACAAACAAGGCCCTTGGAAAGGATCTGTCACCCACACCTACCCTAAGACGGTGCCTCCCTAACTTAGTCCAGACTGTCCAAAAAATGACCCTTCTATCCCCGAATATTGGAATTGCAAGCACTCATCACTATGCATGGCAGATCTGCATCTTACTAGACAAAGATTGCCTCTCGAATATGGTAAGGCCATCAGCCCATGTGTAGAGGGATTTTGATCTAGCAACATGGCTACTCTGGCTAGAATACAGACAGACCCTTAGCACACACTTTTAATAACTCTGGTTGGGATACAGAGATGCACTTAGAACTCACCTTTAATCCCAAACAATGAAAGTAAAGTTAGTTTGTGAAGGAAGCACCCATGTTTGTAAGTGATGCTTAATTGACTGGCATACAAAGTGACAAATCAGAGAAAGATTTGACAGAATAGGATATGCCCAATTCTCATGAGGAAAGGAAAGGGAAGCTATTTAAGAGAGCAAACAGAGGTTTGGGGAAAGGGAGAGGGAGAGAGAGAGAGAGAGAGAGAGAGAGAGAGAGAGAGAGAGAGAGAGAGAGGGGAGGCAGTTTTACCAGGACAGTTTTACAGAGACAGGTTGTAGAGAGAACGAGCTAGACACAGGTGAAGACACGATGAGCCAGAGAATGAGAAGAAGCCAGAAGATTAGAACAGATTGCTAGAGTTAGTTTGAGGTCAAGCAGAGCAATTTATTCAGAGAAGCTGAGAGAGAAGCCAGAATTTATCAGTCAGTTTGGAGATTTTGAGACAGAACAGCTGAGTTGAACCAGTCAGCAAGAGTTCAAAAAGAACTAGAAAGGGTGAGCTTATTCAGAATTAAGTCTCAGAGGCTGAAAACATTCTAGGCCTAGATAAGACTGTACAGAGGCTAGAAGCTTCCAGGACTAGGCCTAGGTTTTCAGACAAAAGCCATTTAATAGGCCTCCAAGATGACAATTACACCAGGCAAATAAAAGTTACATTTACCCCCATGAACATCCCTGTCTGTGGACACCATAGAATGTCTAAGTTGGGAGCCAGGAGAAGGGAGGAAGCACATGGTGGACACAGGATTGTGGACCAAAGCTTATCTTGAAAAAAAAAATGGGTGGGCTGGAGAGATGGCTCAGAGGTTAAGAGCATCAACTGCTCTTCCAGAGGACCCTGGTTCAATTCCCGGCACCCACATGGTGTTCACAGCTGTTTATAACTCCAGTTCCAAGGAATCTGACTCCCTCTCACAGATACATATGCAGGAAAAACACCAATGCATGTAAAATAAAAATAAATCATTAAAAAATACATTAAAAATGGCTATACCAGAGCTTATCTTGAGTTCTTTGTTAAACTACACATTGATATCATTTGGACTTTTCTATATACTTCAGAGTAAATTTATTTTAAAACAAAACAAAGCCAGGCGGTGGTGGCGCACGCTTTTAATCCCAGCACTTGGGAGGCAGAGGCAGGCGGATCACTGTGAGTTCGAGGCCAGCCTGGTCTACAAAGTGAGTCCAGGACAGCCAAGGATACACAGAGAAACCCTGTCTCGAAAAACCAAAAAAAAAAAAAACACAAAAAACAAAAAACAAAAAACAAAACAAAACAGGCAAAAACCAGCACAAGGATATGCTTTTGTCTTCCCAGAGTGAAGAGAGACAGACTGGCAGGGCATTAGTTCATTCAATATGGCAAATCTGGTGTAAAGGTCTGAAGCACATTTAAGCTTTGGAGGTCCAGTCTGGGATCTGCAGTTTACTAATTTATCCCTTAGAGAAAACTCCTTACCTCTCTCATCTCGGCTTTTATCATCTGTGAAGTGGGTATTCATAATGCTGTTGGGGAATGTTACAAACCATTTATTTATAGCCTTTCTGGAATGCTAGCATGGTTTAAGGAGCTATGATTTATTGGGCAACCTCAACCCAGGATGTGGGAGATGTTCACAATGTGAACATTTTCCCTTGGTATGTAAGGTGGGAGATGGTTGGGGAGTGTCTGGGATCCCTGGCTTACTGCTGGATTGCTGCTATTCTTGTTTGTTTGTTTGTTTGGGGTTTGCTTTGTAGGTGATGCTGTTGTTGTTGTTGTTGGTGGTGGTGGTTTATGTGTGTACAATGGTTATGCCTTTTAATGTTGCTTAATCCAATAAGGAAGTTGGGATGGATAATTTGCTGCTCATGCCTGGTGAGGAAGACAAAAACACAGGACTTACCCACCTAGGAATCCACTCGGTTTGGCTCATGCACACGCCCCTCTTCCAGTGATGCACTTGGCTGCTGGAGATTCTCACCACATGTACCTAGAACACACACCCCTCTTAGAACAATGCATTTTGTCAACCTCATAGCAACCTGAGACTCTTGCCTGTATCAGGTTCCACATACATCTGCTTTAAACAATGGAAATGGGTTACTTCCCTTAGCAGTCCCTCAATAATGGCACGTTTCCACTCAGACACATCCTGGAATGCATTGTGGAACTATGGGACTAACCCAGCCTAGGCTAGCTTTAGGCACATGAACAATGAGGAAAAACGACCACCTGAACTATGACCCTTACAAAACGAACTCCTCCTCTTGAACCATAATTATTGTTTGGGACAAATGAGCACTTTCTCGCCAGGTGATTCTCATTATCTCAACCGGGCATTTCTTTCTCATCTCTACCATGGTTTCACTTGTGCACGAAGTTTCCTCAATACTTTTGCAAATTAGTGCAAGCTTTTATTCCAATTCCTTGGATAAGAGGCCAAGAATCTGGAGTCACCTGGCCCAGACCCTGACTGCCAGTAACACTGAGTGAAAACAAGGTGTCTAGCTGTAGCTTGCTCTACCTGCAGTGGCTCATCTCCCAGCGACATTAGCACAGGGTTGGCTGGCAGCGCCAAGTCCTATTGGCTGAACAGTCTGATAACTCCGTAGGCCAAAAGTTTTGGCAATCATAGACAGCAGGATATTCATATGGACTTAAAGTACCTCTCACAAGGTACATGCTAGTTGCCAAGGAGCCAGGTGTGGTGGCTCATGCCCGTAATCTCACAAGTGGAAATCGTGAGGCAGGGGACTCACAAGGGACTTACAGGCCAGCCTGGCCTAATAAGGTGAGTAGCAATCTAGGCTGAGATACAGTGAAACCCCATTTCAAAAAGAAAACAAACACTAGAAAGAGGAAAATAGTGTTTTTACAGTGGGAAATCTGCCAGATGTCACCTGAATAACTAAGCAAAGCTAACATCACCGGTCACGTGACATCAATGTCATACTTCTCCTGAGGTGAGACAGTGAAGCAAGCGCAGCATCATGTCTGTGGCATTTTGAAATATATGTATGTCTGTGTATGTGCAGTGTGTGGGGGTGGGGTGTGTGTGCGTGTGTATCCTAGGAGGCCAGAAGAGGGTGTGGGGTCCTTGGAGCTGGAGTAACAGGCAGTTGTGAGCTGTGATGTGTGGCTGCTGGGAACTGAATTCAAGTCCTCTGAAAGAGAAGCTGGCAATTTTAATCATCCAGCCATCCTCTAGCCCCTAGTGGGGCTTTTGTTTGTTTGTTATAACTGTACAACCTGAATTTAACCATGAGGGAACACCATACAAAGCCCCACTGGGAGACACTGTGTGAATTACAGGACAATGCAGCTTAGTTACAGCTGTCAAGGTCACAACAAGGTCACAAAGACCAAGGGGGAAAACAAAAAGAAAGAACTCTCCTAGACCAAAGAACATTAAGGGGACATAAAAAGCTAGATGCAGCGTGTGGTGTTGGATTTGACTCCGAGCTAAAAAACAACATCAGTGAGATAATTGGAAGCATTTGAACAGGATCAGTAGATTACTTAATAGCGTATGTCAACACTAATTTCCTGTTTGGAGTGTTCTATGGCTCTGTCATGTCACCATGTGGGGACACTGTGGAGAGGGCACATAGGAATCGTCAGTACTGTTTGTACAGGGTTATTTTAAAGCCTGATATTATTTCAAAATTCAAACTTACCAGGCTTAAAAATAAAATAAAAGCCATTAGTATTAAAATATAATGCCAGGCAGTGGTGGTATCCCACCTTTAATCTTTGCACATGGGAGGCAGAGGCAGGTGGATCTCTGGGTTCGAAGCCAGCCTGGTCTCCAGATCGTGAATTCTAGGACAGCCAGGGCTACACAGAGAAACCCCATCTTGAAATACTAAAACCAACAACAAAACAAACAAAAACAAAAAACTAATAGTAAAAAGAAAAAATGTCTTAAAATAATACAATACACTAATTAAATAAGACAATGAGTAAGTTACATGTAGTGTTGTGTTACCTTTAGTGTAAGGTGGTATACAGTCGAACTGTGGGCTTGAATCCTCATAGGGAACATGAAATGATGCAGGGAATTAAAGGGACTGTACCAAGATACGGTACTGACAACCTGACAGTTGGGATATTTACACTTTTCCTATTTCTTTTTTTGTGATCTCTGAGATATTTGTTTGTTTGGTTTTTGTTGTTGTTTGTTTGGTTGGTTTTTGTCAAGACAGGGTTTCTCTGTGTCGCTCTGTCTGTCCTGGACTCTGTAGACCAGGTTAGTCTTGAACTCACAGAGATCCCCCTGTCTCAGTCTCCTGAGTGCTGGGATTAAAGGCGTGCACCACCATGCCCGGCAATTACAGACAGCTGTGATCTGCCATGTGGGTGCTGGGATTTGAACCCAGGTACTTTGGAAGAAGTAGTCGCTGAGCCATCTCTCCAGCCCAATATTTGTTTAAGGATTTTATTTTTTGGGTTGTTTGTTTGTTCGTTTGTTTGGGGTATTTTTGAGACAGAGTCTTACTAGGCTCGCCTGGAATTCACAGAGATCTGCCTGTCTCTGCCTCCCGAGTGCTGGATTACAGGTGTAGGATCCCCACCATGCTGGTTTGTTTGGGATATTTTTTTAGTAACATGCGTGTATCTCTAAAACACTCCCTAACAGCTAGGCATCCTGGTACAGGTCAAGAGGCTGAGACAAGAGGGAATGAGCTAGAGGCCTGCCTGGGCCACATAGTGAGACCTTGTCTCAAAAACCAGATAGCTAGCTGAGTTGGGTGTGGTAGCATATGTCAGTAACCCCAGAACAGGGTGGGGGAGGCAGAAGAATATATCAAGTTGGAGGTCCATCTGGTCTACATAGCAAATTCCAGGCCAGGCAGAGGACTACATAGCAAGAAAAACAAAACAAAACACAACACACCAACCAAACAACACTCCATGTAAACAAACAAACAACATCTGTCGCCATTAGTAAGCTGCTCAAAAAAAAAAAGTCTTTTAAAATCCGGATCCGTGGGGCTGGAGAGATGGCTCAGCGGCTAAGAGCAGTGGCTGTTCTTCCAAAGGACCCCGGTTCAAATCCCAGCACCCATATGGCAGTTCACAGCTGTCTGTAATTGCCAGGTGTGGTGGCACACCCCTTTAATCCCAGCACTCGGGAGGCAGAGCCAGACAGAACTCTGTGAGTTCAAGACTAGTCTGGTCTACAAGAGTGTGTTCCAGGATAGGCAAGGTTACACAGAGAAACTCTGTCTTGAAAAACAAACAAACAAAAACAAATACGAAAAACTAAGAAAGAGAGCACAAAGGCCAAAAATATTGACTGATGGTTAGTTCAATTCTTTTTTAAAAGACTTTTTTTTTAATTTTATGTGTATGAGTATGTAGACAACATACATGTCTGTACATGATAGGCATGTGCAGTGTCAATTGAGGCCAGAAGAGGGCATCAGATCCCCTGGAATTGGAGCTACAGATTGTTGAGAGCCACTCACTATGTGGGTTCTGGGATTTGAACCTGGGTCCTCTGGAACAGCAGCCAGTGCCCTTAACAGCTGAGCCATCTCTAGAGCCCCTAATTTAATTCTTTAATGCACTATCTAATTTCTACATATATCCACAAATGCTTCTGGGGGGGGGGACACAAATGAGAGAAGTATTTGTTTATTAAGACAGTGTCACTGTGTAGCCTGGCTGACCTGGAACTTGATACGTCACATAGCCCAGGATGGCCTGGAAGTCACACCAATCTCTGTGCCTTTGTCTCCCAACTGCTGGAATTAAAGTCGTGCGCCACCACATACTGTGGTGGATTTTTATTTTTAGAGTAAGTCCTATCTAGTGCTGGGCACTGTCCTGGTTGGGTTATACTTTTCTGTTTTCATCTCAGCTCCTACGTCTACCCTGTTAATTCTTGGCCTACCCCACTCCCGTCTCTCAACAGGATCTTACTCTGTAGCTCAGCATGGCCTGAAACTTACTATATGCCCAAGAATGCCCTTAAATTCATGGCAGTCCTCTTGCTTCAAGGTGGGAGTGCTGGGATTATATGACACACTAACCCCTAAGGTTTTCTCTCTTGATCAATCCCAGAGTTCTTAGAAGTGATCATGCTGTTTTTTCTTTACTAATATTTGGATATAGCATTTCCTCAACTTCTTCCCCTATCCCTGATGCTGTCTCCTGCTCTGTTGAGTCCACTGATGATATTTTCCCGTATGACTTTTATTTGACTCTTGACTTTCTTCTTCTCTTTTTCAAACTCTCACTTTTCTTGCTGAAGTTTTCTTCCATGTTGTAAATAAAAAATTGTCGCGTCCCCCTCGACCAGCAAGGACGACGCAACTCGCAAAAGCTCTTCTCGCTGGGCGGTGGTGGCGCACGCCTTTAATCCCAGCACTTGGGAGGCAGAGGCAGGCGGATCTTTGTGAGTTCGAGGCCAGCCTGGTCTACAAAGCGAGTCCAGGACAGCCAGAGATATTCAGAGAAACCCTGTCTCAAAAAACCAAAAAAAAAAAAAAAACAAAAAAAGCTCTTCTCAAGCAGTTTATTCAGGTCCCTTGAAAACAGTCTTCCGAATGCCCGGGCAGACCCAACCCACAGGCTAAATACTATATGAACAGCCAATCAAGTAAAGCCACGTGGTGCTATCTTAGAGGCCCACGTATGCGGAAGCAAGCCAGATCAGCAGTCTTAGCCAAATATAGACTTGTTTACCACAGAGAGCACTCACCATTGGGCTGGTGGAAGGTGGAAACCGGCGCCATCTTTAGGGCGCGGCATGTCGCAGCTCTCTACAGTTCCTTTTTTATTTTTTCTAAAGTTGGTAGAAGTCCCTGGAAAGGCTTCGTAATCCCCATATCTGGGGATCTCACGGCGGGCCTGAGCCTGTAGGAGGGCGGTGCTCAAACTCTTACCCGTCTCTGGGTCAGCCTCCCCACTCAGGGCTACCCTGTCTTAGGTGGCCGAGACTTACCCATCAACTCCATCATTGACTTGCCAGACCGTAATACCCGTGGAACGAATACCTCAGTGGGCAGGGACTATGCTCAGTGAAGATTTAAGGCTTCATGGCAGTGAGCCATGCCTAAGGGGACTGGCCCTCCTCAATGGCGACAAGGGCCTGTATAATCATGGCTGCATTTCGCTTCTGTGTGGCTCTCATCTTGTAGATGCACCATAGGCAAACCAGAGAGGCTAGTATCATCAGTATCGCCAAAGAGCCTACGCCCGCCCACTCCTTAAGATGATCCGTAGCCGTCTGTATCCATGGAGGTCAAACCAGTAGCCAGGCTCAAATCCCCCGAGTGGAGTTGATGTGGACGATTGTCGCTCTCAGCTCTCTCATCAAATTTTCAAATTCAGCCGACCAATCCTGTAAGAGGAACTTTGACAATTGTCTAGACAGATTAGCAGCCTTTGTAAAATTTTGATACTGCACCGAAGTAACACACAAACCTTGCATTTTCCACTCACACCCCAATTGTGCTAGTTGCCAAAGAGAATCAATCTGTTCTTGTATTAAATCTATGCGTTGATTAACTATCATAAGGCCTCCTTTGAGATGAGAATTCATAGAGGTCTGAGTATCCAATGCCTGTGCTACAGTGGCTGAGATGTTATTCAGGGCATGGGCAGTCTGTATAGAACTAGACAAGGCAATAGCTGAGGCAGTAGCCCCCACAGCAGCAACAGTGATGGCAGTAACAATAGCTGCAGTGATGCCAAAATCTCTTTTAAGCCTGAATAGCATCATGTTATTAGGGGCCTCTACAGGAACGGGTACATATCGAGGCATTCTAGTCACCACAGCCACAGGAAAGGCTGTGGCATTCCAGCACAGGGCATAAAAGCATATGCCTGGAGTGCATACTAACTTTTCTTCACCCGAGGATGCACTCCCATTACTTACAATCCACAGAAAAGGAGGCCAGAGACACACTGGTGAGGCTGAAAAGGTCTTATTGCGGTAAGAATGAAACGAAGAATTCCAAGTACCAGAGCCACTACCACTAGAAAAATACATTTTGGTAGCGGACCCTATGGAAAAATTACCTCTTTGATAAATTCCTCCCCCAAGCATAATGACAGGTCCAAAGTCCATGCAACTTCCATTTACCCCACACAAAAGCCACAAATCAAAAGGATTGGTGGCAGTCTGCTGAGGATCCCTAGTAGATATATCAAGCATTCCTGTACAAGACTTATTCACTATATTACTAATCATGGGGCTAAAGGAAAAATAATCTTGTTGAACCCAAACTGCTCTGCGCTCCTGACATCCAGTCCAGGGAAAAGGTCCTTCCTCTCCTGTGGATCCTCTACAAAAAGGTGCCCAGCGTGGCTGTCTGGGGGGGTCCCAGTCAGAGACTCGTGTGGGCCACCTTCCTTCAAGGCGAGAACCGTTGCCTGAAAACAAACCACTACCCCTACCCCCAAATCTCAGTTGTGGTAAAAAATCTGCTGACTGCTGAGACAATTTAATGCATTCTGTATCATCTGACCTATTGAAGCTCATTAAAAAGCACAGACTACCCTTCAAGCTGACATTTCTATTACCCTCTATAGGGCTTTTCTGATCATCAAAGGGAAGGTAGGGTAAGCCTTAAGCTTCTATTACTGCTAAATAAGCGTGGAAACACAGTTGCATCATGTCTGACCGGCATCGGCTTTGGGAATATCGACAGGATCCCCCATCTCGGCTCGGTCATTCCTGACATACTCACTGCTACTATCACCAGGATCCCTAGGAAGATCTTCATGACGAATCTTCCTCACAAGGCGTTCAGGCACCCACACTGGATCTTGTTGATCCTGAGGAAAACACAAACAGACCCTCTCGCCCATGTTAGCACGGGGTCAGGCCCTCGCCAAGAGCCTGTCAAAATATCCTTCCACTTCACCATGCCTTTAGGTGGACCATGGGAATCCTGATGTCTGTCCGCTGCTGAGCGGCCTTGAGCATCCAAATTTAAAAAATTTAAAGTAAATAAGGATAAAGACATTCTCTCCTTGGGGGTACGGCCTTGGCCTATTCCCCCTTTCTGTTTTTGCAAACATTCTTTCAAGGTGCGATGAGCACGCTCCACAATTCCTTGTCCTTGAGGATTGTATGGTAATCCGTGATTAAGCTGTACCTCCATCTGGTTGCAGAAGGAGACAAAGGACTGAGCCGTGTAGGCTGGTCCATTGTCCGTTTTCAGCTGCTGTGGTTTTCCCCATGCAGCCCAGGCTTCTAAGCAATGTCCTGTGACATTGCGAGCCTTTTCTCCACTCATAGGTGTAGCATGTATGATACCTGAGCAGGTATCCACAGATACATGAATATATTTTAAGGTTCCAAACTCTGAAATGTGGGTAACGTCCATTTGCCAGATTTTGAGTGGCATCAACCCTCTAGGGTTCACTCCCACACTGGGAGGATGATGATGAATCACACACTGAGGACAGTCCAAAACCACTTGTCTAGCATCTGCTCTAGACAAATGGAATTTCTGCTGTAGAGTTTTTGCATTTACATGAAATAATTGGTGAAACTGTCTGGCTTGGTCCAGGAATGAGCTCCAAAAAATGCATTCCATCCTAGTCCATTGATCAACTTTATCATTACCCTCACTTAATGGTCCAGGTAATCCTGTATGTGCTCTGATATGTTGAATATAAAAACACCTTTTTCTCTGCCAGATTAAAACTTGTAACTCTTGTAATAAAGCACATACAGTACTACTATTCTTAATAGGACCTGCTAATTCTAATACTTTCACTGCATTGACCACATAGACTGAATCTGAAATCAAATGCAAATTGACATCTTTTAAACACCTCAATTACTATTTTCAACTCTACTATTTGGGGGGAACCCGGTTGAAATTGACATAGCATGGGCTCTTGTCTTTCTATCAAATAGGCTCCGCAGCCTGTCTTTGAGCCATCAGTAAACACATTTGGAGACCCTTGAAGTAGTACTGCTGAAGTAACCTTAGGGAATATCACTGGGTGCTCTTTAAAAAATGATAGCAATGGATGCTTAGGATAATGGTTATCAATCACTCCTTCAAAGCTACATTGCAATATTGCCCAATCATCTACAGTGCTACACAAAATCTTAATTTGATGACTGGAATAGGGCACTATTATACTGGCAGGAGCAACTCCAAAAGACTGCAAACATTGTTGGATACCATTTAAGGCTAAAGCACCAACTGCAGTGGGATAATGTTCTATGGATTTTTTTGGAGAAATCTTTGAATAAGTCCATAATAATGGTCCATCCTGCCATAACAACCCTGTAGGTTGACCATAGGTGGCAAATATGCACAATACAATGGGCTGTCCTTCCTGCCATCTCTTTAGGAAGGCACTCTGTAACCTTTCTTCCACTTTACATAAAGCTTTTCTTGCTTCTTCTGTTAATTGCCTAGGAGAATTAAGTGCCGAATCACCTTTCAAAATATCATATAGAGGTCTTATTTCATAATTTGGTAGCTTCAAATAGCCTCTTACCCAATTGATATCTCCTAACAACCTCTGAAAATCATTTAGAGTCTTTAAATTATCTTTTCTTATCTCAATCTTTTGAGGTATTATCTTTTCAGGTCCAACCTTCGCTCCTAAATAATCAACCACATTTTCCTTTTGAACCTTATCAGGAGCAATAAACAATCTTTTCTTTTTTAATAATTGAACTAATTCTTCATAGGCCTGATCTAACATTTGTTCACTCTTAGCTGCCAGTAAGATATCATCCATATAATGAACACATCTCAAATCTGGAAAATTCTTTCTCAAGGGAGCAATGGCTTCCCCCACATACAGTTGGCACATAGTGGGGCTGTTTGCCATGCCCTGGGGTAATATTACCCATTCAAACCGCTGATCAGGTTCCTCATGGTTACAGGATGGAACAGTAAATGCAAATCTCTCACTATCTTTGGCACACAAAGGGATGGAGAAAAAACAATCCCTTATATCTATAACTATAATGGGCCATGAGGCTGGCAAAGATGATAAAAGTGGCAAGCCGCGTTGCACTGGGCCCATGATCTGCATTTGTTGGTTTATGGCACGCAGGTCATGCAACAATCTCCATTTTCCAGATTTCTTTTTAATGACAAAGGTAGGTGTATTCCAGGGAGATACAGATGGTTTTATATGCTTTAAAGACATCTGTTCATCCACCAACTCTTTGGCCGCATTCAATTTTACAGAGGAAAGTGGCCACTGAGGAACCCATACTGGGTCCTCCGTCTTCCAAGTTATGGGAATGCCCTCCTCAGTGGCCCCTAGGAAAAACCCAGGCCCTGTCTCTTTTGTCTTTGCTGCATAGATATGGGACGCTTCCGCCCCTGCAAATATTTTCCTATTCCAAAGCCTGGAGCATATCCCATATCTTGCATCATACGTTGGGCTGAATCAGAATAGTCATTACTCAATTTAAATCCCATATCCTTTAAAAGGTCTCTTCCCCAAAGGGAGATAGGGAGCTCAAGTACATATGGCTGCATTTCTCCTGAGTGGCCTTCTTGGTCCTGCCACTCTAATTATCTTGCACTCATAATTGGAGTCTTAGCATAACCCAGGCCTTGAAGTGTTTGAGAAGAGGCTTGTACGGGCCAACCTGAAGGCCATTCTTTCTTTGCTATGATACTCCTATCTGCCCCAGTATCCAAAAGGCCCAGGATCCTTTTACCATCAACTTTTAACTCCAAGACGGGGCGTTGGTCCAAATCCAAGAAGAGAAAAGTCAGATCCGTGCCCGTGGACCCAAAACCATCTTTTCCTCTCTCTAGATCCTTTGCCGCATAGCGATCATGTAAGCTCGGCAACATGATCAACTGAGCAATTCTATCTCCAGGAGAGATAGCTGTTATACCACGGGGGGAGGCTACCATGATCTTAACCACTCCTGTATAATCTGGATCTATAACCCCAGGATGGACAATAAGTCCTCTCAAGGCTGATGATGACCTCCCTAACAGCAAACCAACTGTACCAGGTTCAAGGGGTCCTTTAAAATCTGTTTCAATTAACTGGACCCCCATTTTGGGTGTTAATACGAGTCTGGTGGTGGAGCAGAGGTCCAATCCTGCTGAGCCTGTAGTGGCTCTCTGCGGTCTCTCGGATGGCGGAGGGTTGGCCATCTCTCTTGATTCTGTTCTTTGTCCTGATTCTCTACTGCCCCATATATTTGTGGGCCCTGGGGTCGTGGGCCCCGCTGTCCGTTTTTTGGACGAGCACCACCATAACCTTGAGTCAAAGGCTGCCCATGGATGTCTGTCACTGAACGGCATTCATTAGCCCAATGGTTCCCTTTTTTACATTTTGGGCATAATCCCGGCCGCCTGGGGCGTTGTACACTTCCTGTACTTTCTGTACTCCTTCCCCCGGGGCACTGTCTTTTAAAGTGTCCCACCTTGCCACACTTAAAACAAACTCCTGAACTTCCTCCACCTTTTCTGGTCAACTGTACTACTGCGGCAGCAAGACCAGCATTAGTTAACGGCCCTCCAAGTTCTCTACACACTTTCATCCAGGCTTCTAGCCCTTTACTCTTGTAAGGGGTGATAGCGGCTCTACACTCTTTGGTACATTGCTCATAGACCAACTGTTTTATTAGTGGCATAGCAGCATCCGGGTCACCAAAAATCTTCCCTGCCGCTTCCACCAATCGTGCCACAAAGTCTGAAAAGGGCTCCATGGGGCCCTGTAGAATCTTAGTTAAGTTCCCACTCACCTCCCCTTTGTTAGGAAGGGGTTTCCAAGCCTTGATAGCTGTCTGGTTTATTTGTTCATAAACCTGATTGGGATATCCTGTCTGCTGGTTGGCAAATCTCCCCTGCCCAAGCAGCATATCTCTATCCCAGGCTGGATTTCCATTTCTCTGATTAATAGCTGCTTGTTCAGTGGCATACTCAATCACGAAAGCTTTCCAGTCTAAGTATTGCCCTGGACTTAAGCAGGCACGGGCCAGGCCACTCCAATCACTCGGAGTCATACAATGTCTGCTTAATGCTTCTACTTGAGCCAATGTAAAAGAAGCGGTATAGCCGGGCGGTGGTGGCGCACGCCTTTAATCCCAGCACTTGGGAGGCAGAGGCAGGCGGATCTTTGTGAGTTCGAGGCCAGCCTGGTCTACAAAGTGAGTCCAGGACAGCCAAGAATACACAGAGAAACCCTGTCTCGAAAAACCAAAAAAAAAAAAAAAAAAAAAAAAAAAAAAAAAAAAAAAAAAAAAAGAAGCGGTAATGCCATAGGTACGAACCGACTCTGCAAGGGATTTAACTACTTTAAAATCAAGCGGTTCCTCATACCTGTTCCCTTGTGGGTCTTGGTATACCGGATAGGCAAACTGTAATTCTGTTCTTACTTGTGTCCACATTCCCGGGCAGAAAGATCTCCCTACTTTTAGGGACTGAACAGGCTGATCTATCTGAACGGCTTCTGGGTATGGAGGGGGAGTTGAAGGTGCCACGGCAACGGCTTCACTTACACCAACTGCCACCAACGTGTCTTTCTCTTTTACCTTTTTCTTTTCTCTTTTTCTAATAGCAGTCCTCTTCAACTGTTCTATTAGAGCATATAGCTCCCCTTCAGAATCCATGCCCTCTGAGTCCTCAAAATCTCAAAATCTCTAAGATCGGGATAGAGAGTGACCTTCTTTTTGCTTCCCTTTTCACTGTCTGCCTGCTCAGATCTTTCCCCTTGCAGCAGTTCCAAGGCTGATTCTCCCTCCTTGATTGCGTTACAGCATCTCAGATCTTCTAAACAACTCCTCACCATCTTCCAAATTGGTCTTACTCCATGCTTCAGAGTACCTTGCTCCCAAGCAAAATCCAAGTCTCTGCCTAATTTGTCCCAGCAGGATACCGTAAGATTCCCGGACACTGCAAACCACGGAGCCACGGAGTCGCATTCATTCAAAAATCTCCCTAGGGTTGACTTCTTAAGTTTCAAATTCCTAGCTAAAAGTAGCTCCTGAAGAGCCAGAAAGATTGGATGTGACTGAGACAATCCCATGATTAAAAATTTACTTTCGGTTCACAGTTTCCCCGCGAAACTTTACCTTTTGTTCGCTATTTCCGCGAAACTTTACCTTTTGTTCGCAATCTCCGCGAAACTTTACCTTTTGTTCACTATTTCCGTGAAACTTTATTGTCCCAATTTACCCCGGGAACTTACCAGTGCACTGCCCCTGACTGCAGGAGTTCTGAGTCTTTTCTGAGTCCCCGTACGGGCCACCACTTGTCGCGTCCCCCTCGACCAGCAAGGACGACGCAACTCGCAAAAGCTCTTCTCAAGCAGTTTATTCAGGTCCCTTGAAAACAGTCTTCCGAATGCCCGGGCAGACCCAACCCACAGGCTAAATACTATATGAACAGCCAATCAAGTAAAGCCACGTGGTGATATCTTAGAGGCCCACGTATGCGGAAGCAAGCCAGATCAGCGGTCTTAGCCAAATATGGACTTGTTTACCACCGAGAATGCTCACCATCGGGCTGGTGGAAGGTGGAAACCGGCGCCATCTTTAGGGCGCGGCACGTCGCAGCTCTCTACAATAAAATATATACAACAAACTTGTAGCCTGTGTTATACTAAATGGGGAAAACAGAATTTTGTTTAAAATCAGAGCAAGACAAGGGTACAAATTCTCCACCGTGTGCACATATGTGCATATATGCACATACATGTGACGTGTGTGTATTACATATGTTATGTGGATGTGTGTTACATGGTTTTTGTTTTGTTTTTCGAGACACAATCTCTCTGTGTAGCCCTGGCTGTCCTGGAGCTCTGAAGACTGGGCTAGCCTCAAACTCACAGAGATCTGCTTTCCTTTGCCTCTAGAGTGATGGGATCAAAGGTGTGCACCACCACAAGCCAGCTGTGTTTATGTGTGTAAGCGCAGATGTGAGCATGACATGGTGTGTGTGTGGTGTGGAGGTCAGAGGTCAGTAGGAGTTGGGGATGGTGTGTCAGTCCTCACCTTCCCCCTTGTTTGAGGCAGAGTCTCTTGTTGGCCGCTGCTGGTGCTGTTGCTACTGCATATACCAGTCTAGTTAGCCCAATCACTTCTGCCTCTCCTGCCATCTCCCTGTAAGAGTATCGGGGCTACTGTATTGGGAACATGGGTAACTCAAAAACAGCTGCATCACCAAAAGTCTTACCCCATCGTGGGTGATAACTTACACATCCTCTGTACTAGGGACTCACCTACACAGCCTTACACCCTCCCACATGCCTTAGAACCTCCCAAGACCAGGACAGCTGACAGACAACTGTTTTGAGAGGAGAGTCTTGCTGTGCACCCCAGGCTAACCTGGAACTGGCAACAATCCTCCTGCCTCAGTCTCTTGAGTACTTGGATTACAAGTATACAGGACCATGCCTGGGTTATTTAATTAATTTATTTATTTTTGTTGTTTCAAAACAGGCTTTCTCTGTGTATCCCTGGCTATCCTGGAACTCACTCTGTAGACCAGGTTGGCCTTGAACTCACAGAGATCTGCCTGCCTCTGCCTCCCAAGTGCTAGGACTAAAGGCGTGCACCACCACACCCAGCACACCTGGGTTATTTTAATGTTTAGCCTGACTTCTTAAGTAACACAATTGTGTTTTAACATAGTGATTAGCCATAGATTTGTGGGGGGCTTATGTTAAACATAACTTTTTCCCACTCCTGACTGGATATTATGGAAACAGTCCTCACTCAAAGTTCAGGCAGCTGTCAGATAGCCTTGGCTTTTACACCCTCTCATTTCCTATGCAGTCAGAAACACATGCAAAGAAAGACATTGCAGGGCTTTCTGGACCTGCCAGCAGATGAAAAAAGACAGAGACACTTAGTATTATTTATGAAAGCGTAGGCCCTATAGCTGGGCAGCTTTTCAACTATTCTATTCTAATTCTGGTATGTCCAGTCATGTGGCTTTTTACACCTCTGTCACTCAGACCTGGCACCTGTTCTTTCCCATGTCACGATGGTGAATCCCCTGTGTCTGATTCCTTTCCGAGGGAGCCTCTCTCAGGCTGGAAGTCCCACCTTTCCTCTAGCTATTGACCTTCAGGTCTTTATTAAGCCAATCAAAAGTTGAGAGAGGAGGAGTGTTAACAAAATAGGAGGCAGGTGATGAGCCATGAGAATAACAATACCAAAATCCAGACAGTCCTCAGCCCTCTGTCATTACAGAGTTAGCAACTGAATAATGCAGAGACAACCTTTACACAGCACACAAAAAGGCTACCCCAACACAAAAATTATCCAAACCTCTTATCAAGCATGGCCACTGTTTTCCTATTTAGTTTCTAGCTGTGTAGCCCCCTTCTCACTGGAGGCACAGCCTGGGGCCAGCACAGCTGGGAGTTTCTGCCTTCATTTTCTAGTTAGTTTCCTGCATTGACAGGCTGTGTTGGCAAGCCCAGACTTCCCACTCGCCATTCCAAATCACGTGGTCCCTCTTGCCACCAAGCTGGCTTTCTCTTCTTGTCCTAGTACAAGGATGAACACTGTCAAGCTGAGTAAGGAAGAAGCCCAGCAGAAGACTGCAGGTTCATGCTTTCCTCACCCAAACTGTCAGCCCTTCCCTTTGAATAAATGTCACCTATTGGGTGACTTACCCGTGGTTCATCTTCAGAGTCCTGAAGTGGTTGTTTTGATATTCTAGATAAATCAGGGCTTAAAAACTGAGTGGAGGAGGCTGAGAGATGGCTCAGCGAGGGCCTTGGTTGCTTACTCATGAGGACCAGAGTTAGAATCCCTTCAACTGCGGTAGACAGCTCTCAAACACCTGTGACTTCAGCTCCCATGGACCCTCTTCTTCCTTCTGATCTACAGGAGTGTCTGTACAGTTAATTAAAACTAAGGATTGGGGGGGGGCGGGGCTGGAGAGATGGCTCAGTAGTTAAGAGCACTGACTGACTGCTCTTCCAGAGGTCCTGAGTTCAATTCCCAGCAACCACATGGTGGCTCACAACCATCCATAATGAAATCTGGTTCCCTCTTCTGCCTCTTCTGGCCTGCAGGCATACCTGCAGACAGAATACTGTATACATAATAAATAAATAAATCTTAAAAAGAAAACTAAGGATGGGGAGTTCAAGGTCATCCTTGGCTATACAGCAAATGTGAGACCCTTTCTTTAAAAAAAAAAGAGAGAGAGAAAGAAAAGAAAAAAACCAACAACTCTTCATACACATATCTGTGCTGAGAAATGAAGCCACTGTGCCCAGAATTGGAGAGACTAGCAGGGACAGAAGCACAATTTAGAGAAGTAATGGAGCTTCAGGGACCAGGGCGGAGTCACCACAGTGCTCTACATCTCCCAAGTTATTCTTCTTCTTGTTGTTTTTGAGACAGGATCTTTCGACATAGCCCTGGCTTACTGGAACTTGCTATGGAGATCAGGCTGGCCCTGAACTCACAGAGATCTCCTTGTCTTTGTTTCCCAAATGCTGGGATTAAAGGTGTGCACCACCACACCCACCTTCCCCACATTCTTAAATTGAATCCCTAACTCTCAATGTGATGGGCATTTGAGGCGGGTGCATTGATGGAGACACTAGAGCTGGCTTTTGTGACTCTGCTCTCTGGCAGGGACACAGGAGAACAGAGGCCAGCTGCAAAGAAGAAGTGGGTCCTCATCAAACACTGGATCTCTGAACCTTGATCTTGAATCCCCTCACTCAAAACTGAGAATGAAGTGTTTGTCAGTTAATCCACAAAGTCCAATATTTTAATTACCACAAATTCAACAGACTAAAATACCTACAGAGGGTCAGGTCTGGGTCTGTGAGAAAAAAAAATCCACAACACAATCTTTTCTTCTTTGCTCTCTAAAAAGATTGACTTATTAATCATCACACATACACACACGCACACGCACACACACAGAGCCAACTGAGGTGCTCAGGAGCTTGCATTTCATAGAAATTCTTTTTTTTTTAAGCTAAAGATGACAGAAAAGAATGAAATCTTATATTTCATGTTCCAATTTGCAATTCATAATATTATTCCATTAGGGATAATCATTCAAAATGTCTCAAGCTTAAGAATGAATTATTATTTAACTACATGCTCAAACTGTTCCTCAGAAGGACTCATTCATAATATATCACAATATTTGCAGAATGAGAATGTGGGTCATTGTGGTCTTTCTTGGCCCCGTTTTTTTTTTTTTTTTTTTTTTTTGCTGTAACCCTCACAGCCAGTGTGCCACTATTAGCAGTGTATCTAATAAATTCTATTTCTGTCTTTTTTCTGTCTTGGTGAATTCTTTCATTGCTTGCATCACCAGCCTGTCACCATGGTTCCTGATAACCCTTTGGCCTAAAATGACTCAGTGGTCATATGGTCCCCGATTTTCTGTTCTGATCCTTTTGTAATATTTGGGGCATTTACAGCTACAACTTGGCATACACAAGACTAACTCAGCTTATCCACTCATGTCAGAAACCACCTGTAGCATCCAGGGACTGCTGGCACCAGCCCGACTTGCCAACTATGTGTGCCTTCTTCCTTAAATTTGCCCCAGAGCACCTGAAACCTCCATCCTAATGGAGATAGAACAAGAGCTGTTATGTAGTGATGATGTTGTGGAGCCTGACTGAATCCATCTTGAAAAAAGATTCCATTTCATATTAAGTTTGACTCAGAGCTGACCTCCAGTTCCAGAACAACAAGATGTACCTGACCTTGCATTCCAGGGGTGTTTCCCTCATCATCACCGGACAGCTCACTCTGAGAAAGCACCCAAAACATCTAAACAAACTTTCTGGTAGTCAAACTGACCACAGCTGGTTAGTTAGTAACAAGTCAACCAGAAATGGACATGACTAGTTACCCAAATGTCATCCAATCATATGATTTTAAAAAGCCTGTTTCATTGTTTAAGCCCCTGTATAAACCCTGTATTTTTGGAGTTTGGAGCTCTCAACTTGAACCACTGCATTGGTGGGCCTTGAGAGTCCAAGCTCTGAGCGTGAATAAACAACCCTCATGCATTTACATTGGAGTTGGCGCCTGGATGGTCTTTGGGGTCTCGAGAACCCGGCAGAACAATGTGGATTCAAACTCGGGTCTTCACGCTTGCACAGCAAGCACGTTACTAAACTGTCTCCCTCACTCCCCATTTCTCTCCTTTCTCAGCCATTTACACATTTTCATCCTGCAGGGCTGGATCCCCTGACTTTACTTTCTCTTTTCCTCCGTTACCAATCTCCAGCAACACTTGCTGTTTCAGTATTAGTTTCCCTTGTGGGAATCGCCCTGAGGTCAGTGACTTGTGGATCGGAGAGCCCAAGCTTGTCTAGCACTGCCCCACCTTTGTGTTCAGTTGGTACAAGTAACATGGGATGGGAGTTTGCAGTTTTGTCTTTATGGATTGAGTGGACCTTAGGAGGTTGGGTTCATCATTTTTAAATTTTAGCTCTAGTGACTGATCATGGCTGTTCAGGAATCAAAGATTTGTCCATGTTATTATCTTTTATCTTCTCTCCTCTAAGGCACATTTTGAAAGTCAGAGATTTGGGGAGTCCAGGGCTTCTCTTTTTTCTGGACCAGGGGATTGAACTCAGGGGATTGAACTCAGGGCCCTGTGTTTTCTAGGCAAGTACTCTCCCACTGAGTCTCATCCCCACTGGCAGAAGCATTTTAATGAGTCTTGCTTGTCTCTATACTACCTGGAGATAGCCAGGTTTAGAGAATAGAGTCCTCCATACTGTTAAGTCTATCCACCATCTATAAGGAGGTAAAGGGAAAATGAGTATATATAATTATATAAAGTCATGGATTATATCCACATTTCTCCTTATGTAAAAACCAGTTTTATTTTGTTTCTGCAGTACTGAGGATTGAACATGGGGTCTCTAATCGAGCACTCCACCACTGGGCCCCATCTCCAGTTCTGGACTGCCCTCACTTCTGACCCAATTACAAATTTAAGGGAGTTCCCAAAACCTTAGGGGTCCACAATTCACAGCAAGGAATCACAGAACTCTTTGAAAGCTGTTATGTGCAGTAACTTTTTATTTCAGGGCAAGTATACAGATCAAAATTAGCCAAAGCAAGAACCACAAGACTGGGCCAGAGTCCAGATGTGGGGCTTTTCTTGTGCTCAAAACAGCATACCCTCCCAACAGAGATAGCAACAGTGTACATGAAGTGTTGCCAGCTAGAGGATGTTACTTGAGCACCAGCCTTCAGAGATTTTTTTTTAAGACTTTTTAGTATTTGAATGATAGGCTCAGTTCCAGTTCCTGTGGTTAGACTTAATCTCTAGCCACAACCACATCTCATGAAAGTCAGCTGTTGTCACCTGGCCTCGAAGCCCACCACAAGTCATATAAACACCAGGGCTGGAGGCATAAATAATGAAGTTATTAAGGATGGATGAGGTAGAAGATTCCTATAATCCCAGCATTTGAGGAAGGTGGAGGCAGGGAGATTGGGAGTTTAAGGACAATTTGGCCTTTGTATTAAGTTTTTAAAGCTGTCCTTGGTTACATGATAAGGGAAGAGGAGGAGAAAGGAGAAGATCCACCACTATTCAAAAAAAAGAGAAGGAAAGAAAATCCGAGGCCCAAATCCTTTTCTTCATATCTTTTATCTGCTTATGCCTTACGAAGACAGTTAAATGAAAACCACACCTATACTGAGTACAGGGAGGGAGAGTAAAACATCCATGTTCTAATTCTTATACTAATCATGCAAGATCAAATATTTCTTACTACAAAGTTATAGCTTTTTAGAAACTGATAGAAGTGAGACACAATGACACACACCTGCAGTTTATTGGGGCAGCAAAGGCAAAGGATCAGAACTTCAGGGCCAGCCTCTGCTACATGGGACCCCCGTTCTCGGGACTTCAGGGCCAGTCTGTGCTACATGGGACCCCCGTTCTCGGGACTTCAGGGCCAGTCTGTGCTACATGGGACCCCCGTCTCAGGACTTCAGGGCCAGTCTGTGCTACATGGACCCCATCTCAGGACTTCAGGGCCAGTCTGTGCTACATGGACCCTGTTCTCAGGACTTCAGGGCCAGTCTGTGCTACATGGACCCCGTCTCAGATTAAAGTGTTAGAGCTGAGCATGGTGACTCATGCCTGTAATCCTAGCAGGTGACATAAGCCTGAGACCAGCTTTAGTTACAGAGTAAGATCCTGTCTCCAAAAAAAAAAAAATTTTTTTTAATGGAAAAAGAAGTGACGGGTAGGGATAGTACGTGAGATATACTAGGGGTCTTGCAAGGACATACAGGTAGATCTGGGAGCCACAACTTGTAAGAGTTGGGAGAAGAACTATGTGGATACCTGAGAAGAGCTGTCCCTGGCAGTAATAGGAGCCAGTATAGAATTCAAGATGAGAAAGTGTCTGTCATATTCAAGCAACAAGAAGCCCACTGTGGGAAAGAGCTGACCTAGGGGTGAACTAGCAGATAGCAGAAGATTAGCAGCAGGATGCAAAGAAGAGTTTGCAGGGACATATGTAATAAAGACAACCAACAGAGGCAAGCTAGAAATGTCAACAAGGGAAATTAACAGAGGACGTGGTGGGGACGAAAGGAGTCCCTTGCCCCTGGTGTCTGAGAATCTTACAAACAAGATTAGGAACCACATTCACAGTCAAGTAACAAATACCCTGACCTTCTTGTCACCTATATAGTAAGGGTTCCTTTGGCATTTTTGTTGCTTTGTTTTGTTGAGTCAGGGTTTCATATAGACCAGGATAACCTCTAACTTGATATGCAGCCAAGGATGACCTTGAATTCCTGATCCTCCTGCCTCCACCTGAGAGTACAGGCATGCGTGCTGCCATCCCAATTTGACTTATGGTTTATCGGCCTCCAAAACTGTGCAGCACTCTATGAAGTAATGTTCTCAGGAAAACAAACAAACAAACAAAAATCCAAGGCCCACAGCTATGTTGAAGATTCCTCAAAGTTGATTGGCTGATTAGTGTTTTGTGGCTGTGGAAAGTTAAGTGTGGGAGATCCAGAGCCAAATTGTCCTGGACTGTCTTTAGTTTCCTCGACAGCCATGCCTTGGAATCTATGCCATGCCCTTGTGTTGGTCAGGAAGAGCCTTCGGGCTCTGTCACCTTAGCAGACCACTAGTTTCCACCAATCCTAAAGCCAAAAGTGTCCTAATAGCATTTGAAGCCTAGAGCAGAGGTCACCCTGCCTTTCTGCAACTCACCTACTTGACCTTCCCACCAGTGTATTTGAAAAATACCTTGCTTCATGATTTTACTTCTGTGACTGTAAAACCTAACAAAACCATTTTCACATTGGAACATGTTGTTTTAAGCAACTTGGATCCCTATTCCTGAGACATAGCCACTCATATCTGGCTCAGAATAAATTAATAAAGATGAGAGTTATGTTTTGTGTTGCCAGCATTATAAACCACCTTAAAAACATAATTTCAAAGAAAACTCCTTAGATCATAAGTATACCAAAACATTTTCACTGACTTTTAAATTCTTTGAACACTGCAACTTTGGAGGCCACCAAGATTATATATATATGACATAGCATTGTTAAGACAGTTCCATGTGACTCTCTCTTTAGAAGTTTTTTAAAGTTTCATATTGACCAATCCTGAAATTCTTTTCTGGGGTGAGTCAACAATATGGCTTTATCTCACAGAAATCACGGTCTCAGCTGCTTGGGAGGCCAAGGTAGGAGAGTTGCAAATTCAAGGCCTGCCTGGGCTATAAAGAATCCTCAGTCCACCTGAGTAGAGTACGGATGGCTACACCTACTAGCCGCTCCCTGGCTTATCTGAAGACAACTCCTCAAGCTGCAGGCGGCCGCCACATTGCACTGTGCCCCTGCTCCTGATACAACATATAGAGTCAATAACTCAGAAAACCAACACACACACACACACACACACACACACACACACACACACAAATGAAAGCCATTTGACTGAGACATGAGTGCCAGATATGAGCTGGTGCTTCTCAAAAGACAGGATGGCAAACAGGCCTCTGGAAAGCTGTCCTTCGTAATCATTAAGCACCAGAAAAGCGCAAGCAAGCCACTAGACTAAGCGGTTACTGCAGCTCTATAGAAAGCTGAAGGCCTTAAACTCAGGCAACTCTAAACATCAGAGCAGACCAGACGCAGAAACCACCTTCCATTTGTGCTGAGACTAATATATGGCACACCTCACACACCAGCAATTTCTCCCTTAAATTTACATACATATTCAACAGGATGAGTTTATATGTGCCCCACCATTCTCCCGGCTCCTACACGGACCCCTCGCGTGCACCAAATCTGCATAAGAACCTTTAGAGCTATGTTTATCATTCACAAACTGAGACCAATTCAAACAGCCAATAAACAGACTTATGGTCACCCAATTGGCATTCAGAGTCATAAAATAGAGACCTCACAAAAGATTGAACAAATAAAAGATACAAAATATTCAATTTGTGGTACTTCATAGCTAATGAGAAAAACGAGTTAAACTAACCAATGCTGTGAGAAGAGAGAACCCTCTGCAGAAAAAGTGACTGGGAAGAGGGATCTTGGGACACCATGTTGTAGTGTCACACTCGGCCCAGATGCTGGTTAGGCAGGTGAGTTCAATTTGTGAATGAGCACCAAACTATGTCCAGACAGTTGACACTTACCAGTATCAGTATTGAACTTCAATAAAAATGATTGCAAAAGTAGTGAAGGGCACCCTGAGTGAGAGACACGTGCAAGAAAACACATTGTTGAGTCAAAAAAAGAACAAAGCGATGTGTTTCCTCGATTCACAGATGCCATCTCTACTGATTGTTGTTGGGTTTTTTTTGTTTTGTTTTGTTTTGGTTCTTAGACAC
Source organism: Lophiomys imhausi (assembly GCA_907164525.1). NCBI lineage: Eukaryota > Metazoa > Chordata > Mammalia > Rodentia > Muridae > Lophiomys > Lophiomys imhausi. The sequence goes on from CAJQZJ010009141.1 coordinate 4,622,859, forward strand.
AGGGTATTACCATGCTGCCCAGACTAGCCATGAACTCCCAGGTTCAAGCAATCCTCCTGCTTCAGTCTCCTAAGTAGCTGAGGCAAAAGGCCTCCTTTGCACCCAGCTTCATTTCAAGATGCTGAGACTGACCCTGGAGGTTCTAAAGTTCTCCAGAGGAAAGAATCTACGCCAAAGAACCTGGGCAAACTATGATCGGCCCCTCCTCCCCGTGCCTCATCTGATACTAAAGTCACTCACTGTACTGGTTTGTCATAATGCTGGTTAAATCATGGCATCACTCTGAAACCGGATGTTTATAGAGTTTTCAGCACAGCTGCTCTAAAGCTAAGAACCAAACACTGTGACACCTTTACAAACTAGAAATCAGAAGGCCATTGGAGAGTCTTACAGGTTGTGATTTCTAATAAGAAAAATACTGGTAATCAGAACCCACATAAAAACAAAAGCTCCTTGGGACCCTGGATAACTTTCTTTTTTTTTTTTTTTTGGTTTTTCGAGACAGGGTTTCTCTGTTTAACAGCTCTGGCTGTCCTGGACTCGCTTTGTAGACCAGGCTGGCCTCGAACTCGCAAAGATCCGCCTGCCTCTGCCTCCCAAGTGCTGGGATTAAAGGCGTGCGCCACCACCGCCCGGCTTGGATAACTTTCTTAAATGGAATGGGCTATTTGAGGACTCTCTTATTTATTTACCCCAGCCTTGCCATTAGGGTCACTTTTCCTGTGACCTTACCTGAAGCCATCGGTTTACAATCCCAAGCACCTAACAGTCTATGGCCGGGCCTAGCTTATTGCTCCTTTTGGCTATTCCTAATTTTATTCTTTTACGTTTTAAATCCTTTCTTTTAATCAGATTTTTTCCCTTGAAAATTATTTTATAATTAACTATTTTTCTTTTGTCCAACATTGTGCTTTATTTCCACTATAAAGATAAATTCACCGGGTGAACTTTGGGCTTTCTTCTGAGGTGACATGCAACCAGTGCACACTTTTCTCAAATTTAAGCTGACCCTCGGGTGCCTTGACTATGAGGTCCAGCAGGAGGTCTGACAAGCTGCAGGGCCCCTCAGCCTTATCTGCTGGCCAGAGACCCACATGGGCAGCTATGCTTCTGAAGATCCTCAACAAAGATAACCCGGCTAAGATAAAGTCCTTCCAGTGCCGAGATCGCCTCTACCATCCAGAGAACATCCTGTGAGGGGAGGATGGGTGAAGACTTCAATAATCCCAATAGATTGGAACATTGAAACTGATAGAAGCCAGAAAAACAGCCTTATTATGAAACTCGCTACTGGAAGAGAGGTATTTGGATACCTGGTGCCTCGTGTCAGTGGGAGAGAAAACAGAGCCCCGAAGCAAATTCCAACAATAATGTCTAATGTGCAGACAGAAGTGCAATCCTTACAGACTTACAAACAAACAAACCCTCAGATACTGGTGTGAACATCAAGATTGCAAACCGTGGCTTTGGCAGCAAATTCATCTTTTACAACAAGCTGGATACTTTCTGAGACAGCCTGGCAGACTCCTGAAGTTAGAGGATCAGGGCCCGGGACTCAGACACCTTTTGACCTACAGAGATTCAGGGAACTGCCAGAGAGGTGCTGCAGTGAGAATACTTCCAAAGATCAACTCATTCATTCTCAGTCCCAGTGAGAGTCACAATTTGGAGAGCACTGTGATGGACCCATGGATAAATGTGGGTCATCCAGGTGAGGAACTTAAGCAGCATGTGGGGGGGTCACATCCTGTCTTCAAGGTTACAGACAGGACTTCTTAATGGGCAGAAAATTCAATGAAACAATGACTTCCTATAACCTCTCCTGAGCTCTTTTTAACTGTGAGCAGGACAGCTACCCTGGTGCATAAGATCTGACCAACAACAAACAGCACACCTCCCCCATCCTGTAAGGTACAACTTAGCTTGGCTGCTAACCACAAGGGGTATGTTTTCAGCAGCCTGCCATCCACTTTCTATTCCTCTTCTTAGAATCCTCGGAGGAACAACATAGTCCACGAGGACAAGGAGAGAAGAGTGGAGGACTACAGCACAGCTCTTTGCCTGCCAGCTCCAACCCAGCCTAACAGAAATAAGACATCCCCTCCCCCATCAACTCAACATCTCTTCCATGAACGGTGGCCCTTCCACCAGCAGGGATTTGGGGGGACAGCCAGCCTTGACTAAACATCCATGCAGGATAGCAGGGCCTGGACTGCTCCATGGAGCGTAGCTGTGAGGACTCCCTGCCCGGGATGGCTACAGCCTTTCCTGTGGTCTCTCCCTCCCCCAGGTGGTAACACAAGTGCCAGAGTTCCAGATAAACCAGCTCCACGAGGTATGTCCGAAAGGAAATCCAACCCCGTTGAACAGCATGGACCTGCCCTGGCTTGAAGACCTGGCTACATCCTCATTGTCTACGATCTAGCCAAGACCACCAGGGGCCCAATCTTAGCTTCTTTAGCAAGTTCAGGTTCAACTGCACAGGAAGAAATCGCGGCTTCAAGGGTTCCAAAAGAAATTTGAGTAACGAAGACAAAACAAGAAGATGCTCATGCCTGAAGAAGTCAGGTTCCCACTGCATTTTGGGTAGAGAAGGACACAGGAGCTCCAGGGTCTAGGTAAGCTCTTCGGTGGCTCTTCGTGGTGTGAGCGCTTTGCATGGCATGCTCCAAGTGACCTCACCAAGGGATCTCTGGAATCCTTCAGTCTGAGCGACTTTTCCAAGGGATCTCTGGAATCCTTCAGTCTGAATCTCCATGGCCTTGAGGAGTGATCATCTCCTGGCCATACACCCTCCCACGCTTGCTTGAGCCTTCCCTCGGCTGCTGGACTCAATTTTCCATCAACTGTGCGGCTCTTCTGTGGGAAAGAGTGGAGACACGGTAAAACAACCTTGCAAGAGAGAGCAAGACAAAAGTAAGCCGCAAGAGTTCAGGTCTTGCCCCAGCCAGGAGCCACAGCACCACTTGCCTGGGGGGTGGAGGGGAAGGGACAGGCGACTGGGAGCGGGGGACTGTGGTGGGCACGAAAGCAGGAAAATCTGTTAAGGGCCCCTTCTGGGTACTCTGAGCAGCCAAAGGCCGAGGTCACCTTTCCGGAGTGATCTTTTGGGAGTGGAGATACATCTGTCTCCCTTGGGCCAGGATCTCTCAGCTTTCTGCGTTCTGGGAGAGCCAGTCAGTGTCTTGCATTACTTTTCCAGGCTGCTTAGCATTAGCTGGACACCAGCAAGTCCACAAAATGCCTTGTCCCCTTCCCCCCCCCCCCCCCCCCGCCCCATCTCTGTATTCCTGTCTTCTCTTCGTGATACTGTCAAGCTTCCAGGGCCTAGGTGACCAAGGGGCAAAGCGATTCCCAGCCTGCCAGTCTCAAGGCTGGTGTGGGAGGTAGTCAACTTATTTTCTCTGCTCTGGCTGAGAGACCTCAGAGGTCAGCCCAAGGGCGCCCCCAGTCAGTGATCTTTGGGGAGGGGTCTAGAAGGAGAAGGCTGATTCCTAAAGCTGCTAAGGGTGGCCCAGCATACTTATGCAGATTCTTTTAGGGATCAAATGCATAATAATATTTTAGGAGGCCAGCAAACACATAGATTTCCTCCTTTGAAACTGGGACCAACCAGTGAATGTCCTACGATTAAAAACTATCACATAAATTTACTTCTGTATCACTCATTTACACTATCACAGAGACATTAAAAGAAGAAGAATTACCTTCCTGAGAGAGTTACCTAAAGGACCCTTCTCTAGACGTTTGGTTAAATAGTCAATTAATAATATTTTGTTGCTGCTGTTCTGTTTGAGACAGGATCTTGCTATGTAGCCGTGGTTGCCCTGGAACTCATTATGTAGACCTGACTTGGCTTCGAATTCAAAGATATCTGCCTGCCTCTGCTTTTGAGTGTCGGGATTAAGGGTACAACCTGGCTAAATAATTTATTTTTGAGACAAGGTCTTTTGTAACCCAGTCTGGCCTGAAACTCGCTAGGTAGCTGAGGCCAGCCCTGAACTCTGGATCCTCTTCCCTCTACCTCCCAAGTGCTGGGATTATAGGTGTGCTCCTGGCTCTAATTTTTATGAGTCAAAGTTTGTGACAGAAAGATGTGAATAGGTAGTTTTGGGGAGGCTGAAGAGATCATTCAATAACAACATAATCAGATAGCCTTCTTGATCTAGCTACAACTGAAACATTAGTGCTGCATGAACCCATAACATTTTCAGGTATTCAAACAAACAAATCATCATTGGGTTTCTTTTAGCTTGAAAAGAGTTTCGGGCTGGAGAGATGGCTCAGCGGTTAAGAGCACTGATTGTTCTTCCAAAGGACCCAGGTTCAAATCCCAGCAACCACATGGTAGTTCATAGTTTTCTGTAATTGCCAAGTGTGGAGGTGCACGCCTTTAATCCCAGCATTCAGGAGGCAGAGGCAGGTGGATCTCTGTGAGTTCAAGGCCAGCCTGGTCTACAAAGTGAGCCCAGGACAGTCAAGGATACACAGAAAAACCCTGTTTTAAAAAACCTAAAAAAAAATAAATAAATAAAATTAAAAAAAGAGTTATGGTCACTGGTACCCAAGAGAACCTGGGATAAACAGCTATTTGGGCTTTTTTGTTTGTTTGTTTGTTGCATTGAGGTTCTAAGTATCAAACCAATTTTTTGAATAAAATACACCTAGCAGGACACTGTGGTACACCTCTAGTCCCAGCTAGTCCAAGATACTCCAGAAGATCACTTGAGCCCAGGAGTCCAAGGCCTACCTGAGTATAGCATCTCAAAATGCTGACTAAAAAAATAAAAAAATTTAAGAAATGGTAGCATATACCTTTAATCCCAGCACTCAGGAGGCAGAAGCAGGCAGATCTCTGAGTTCAAGGCCAGCCTAGTCTACAGAGTGAGTTCTAGGAAAGCCAGAGCTTCACATAGAAACCATCTCAGGCGGGAAAAAACAAACAAAAAACCAAACCAAACCAAAACCCAAAAAATTTAAATTAAAAAGACTTAATTGGCCGGGCGGTGGTGGCGTACGCCTTTAATCCCAGCACTTGGGAGGCAGAGGCAGGCAGATCTTTGCGAGTTCGAGGCCAGCCTGATCTACAAAGTGAGTCCAGGACAGCCAGGGCTACACAAAGAAACCCTGTCTCGAAAAACCAAAAAAAAAAAAAAGACTTAATTGGAAAAAAAAGGGAGGGGGGAGACCAAAGCTAGCACTGAAAGAAGCAAGAGAATCATGACCAGCCTGGACTACATACTGAGGAGTCATAGACCAGCCTTGATGGCTACATACTAAGGAGCATAGGATAGGCCAGCCTGGGCAACATACTGAGGAGTCTCATAGACCAACCTGGGCTGCATAGACCTTGTCTAGAAATAAACAAAACCAAAGGCTGGGTATTAGGAGATCTGGGGAGGGAGGTGGTTTACGTTATTTCAGTAGCATGAGGACTTAAGTTGCGATCCCTAACACCCATGTAAAAAGCCATGTGTAGCCATATGTGTCTGTAATTCCAGTAATGTGGAGGCTGAGGCAGGAGGATACTAGCCTAGTCAGATTGCAAGCTCGATCCAGTGAGATGGCCCAATCCTCAAAGTTAAGGTGGAGAGCAGTTGTACAAGATTCCAAATAAGACCTCCTCTGACCATATATGTTCTCATGTCCACATGGAAACACACACAGACCAGGCATTGAGATGAGATACTGTAGGTCTTAATCTCTTTCTTTTTTTTTGGGGGGGGGGGTTGGAAACAGGGTTTCTCTGTTTAGCCATGGCTATCCTGGAACTCACTCTGTAGATCAGGCTGGCCTTAACCTCAGAGGTCTGACTCCCTTTGCCTTCCAAGTATTGGGATTAAAGGCACGTGCCACCATTGCCTGGCTGGCCTTAACTTTTGTTGACTGTTCTTGTTTGGGCTAGAAATATAAACCATATGAGACTAATACATGTGTAACCGAACTTTTAAATTATTATTTATTTAACTCATTTATTTATTACTAAATTCACTTATAACAAACACCAACAATTTCTTAACCATTAATCCTATAAATTCCTACAACCCCTTTAACCTATCCACTAAACCTATTGGTAATTATTTTTCTAACCTTTTAGAATGATACAGTCTCTGGGGCAGGTCCTCAGTCGTCAGGAACACAGTCTTTGTTGTAGATTCTTTAACGCACTTAGCAGTCCTTTTTATATTTTTGGTTGTGAGCCTAGCCTTTAACGGCTGAGCCATCTCTCCAGCCCAGCAGTCCTTTTTCTGAATCTCTCAGATGCAGGTTCGTCAGGGTAAGTTGGTTATTACAGTCTCACCTTAAATAAGGCTTCATGCTTTCTTTTCTGTGGGAGACTCCAGCCGTCTGCAGGCCAACTTACTTCTTTTGAATCAGGAACTCAGCTGCTCTGCCTCAGTCCTTAAAGCCAGGCACCGTTTCCTTTAGGCCACTGTTTGGACAGATCAAACCCCTCTAGGCAAAAGCTGAGCCACAGGGTCCAGTCCTTGGCCTTTTGGTGTCTTGCTCAGGCTTTCTTTGCTCACTGGCTTCTTTCTGCTTCAGGGAGAGAGCTGGCCATCAATGGCCAGCCCTTTTTTCAGCAGGACCCTTGGAGCTCTCTAGCATCAGGGGCCTCTTCTCTTCTGGGCTCCACGCACTGTACTTAGATAGGAGGAACTCTGTTTCAGCTTAATTTGGGCTTCGCCCACTTAGCAGCTGAAAACAATGTCAGGCCAGATACTTTGTTTCTTCAATTCTATTGAGTCTTTCCTGTTTTCCTGACTTCAAACTTGTTTTTCAGTCTATTGAGTCTTTCCTGTTTTTGCTGACTTCATGCTGATAATGCTCTTCAGGCCCCGAATTAAGAGACAGTATCAGAAACTCCTATATATTTTCTAAATCTAATTTATCTAACCCTTACATACATGGAACAAAGGCCTTATGGCAGATTTATTTTCATAGGCCTTCATTTGTGAGTGCAGCAGTAAATTATACATTTTTCATGCTTTCTTCTTAGCTTTTAAGGTTTGATCTTTCCCTCCTAGTGTGTGTACACATACAAATACATTTAATAAAAATGTGAGAGAGTGAGCTCCTACTCCATTTGACAGATTTAATGCCATTGTGTGAAAGATTAGGTTTTAAGGTGGGCGGAGGTAGCACATGCCTTTAATCCCAGCACTTGCGGGACAGAGGCAAGCAGATCTTTATGAGTTCAAGGCCAGCCTGGTCTACAAAGCGAGTCCAGGACAGCCAGAGCTGTTACACAGAGAAATTCTGTCTTGAAAAACAAAAACAAAACAAAAAAAAAGATTAGGTTTCAAGACTTCACCTATTTATAAAATGTGAAAGAGGTTGAATTTGTGATTAAAAAAAAAAACCATAGTAACAGTATAAAATTAAGGATCAACTGAGTGTGTGAGCCCAGTGCTGATGCCCTCTTATCTTCAGTTCACAAGCAACAGAGCTGATTTTTTTGCCTAAGGGCACCAGGACACCAGACTAAACAGTGAACTAAGTGTGCATAAGAGGTTGGAGATGTTCCCACTAGTCATCAGAGAGTGAATGTGGACATTTGCCTCTTCTTGCTAACTAAAGCCTCATAACATAACAGGAAAGAGATTGATTTTAAAGGTCAAACTCAGAATAGATAGGCCTGGCAAGGAGAAATAGCAGTGAAAATTTGGAAGCAAGAACCTGATATGTGTTAGCTTTTCAACAACACGAGAAAGTCCAAATGTGTGGGTAGGGCTCGTACCTTGTCCTATAATCTTGCTACTGGGGAGATTGAGGCAGGAGGATCACCTTGACTTTAAGACCAGTCTGAATTTCTCAGGAAGATGCTGCAGAGAAGGGCTAGAGATATGACTCAGGCTTAGGAAAGGTTGTTGCTTTTCTAGACCAGAGTTTGATTCCTAGCATCCACACTGATAACTCATAAGTGCCTGTAACTACAGCTCCAGGGAATCTTAACATCCTCTTCTAGCCTCCAAGGGCACTGTAAGCACACATACATACACACACACACACACACACACACACAAAATCACGAACACGCACACACTTTCCATTTCTCACATACTTACCACACTCATAAACACTCATTCATACATACTCATAACACACATACACACAATTCACTCATATACACACATACACACACATATCCACTCATACACACACACTCGTAACACATATTCAGTCACTCATACACACACAATTTAAATAAAATATATTTATGAAATTGAGAGAGACTAAATCAGCGAGATGTGTAGGCAAACCTGTTCCTCGGCTGAGTTCTTTTTTTGTTTTTGTTTGTTTGTTTTTCGAGACAGGGTTTCTCTGTGTAACCATGGATGGATGTGCTATCCTGGACTCACTTTGTAGACCAGGCTAGCCTTGGACTCACAGAGATCTGCCTAACTCTGCCTCCCAAGTGCTGGGATTAAAGGCATGTGCCACCACAACCGGCCCCTGCAGAGTTCTTAAAAGCTCTGAACAGCAGGATGGGAGAGAGTTTGAAGACTCCAGTTTGATCCCCAGAATGCAAATAAAATGTCAGGCCTAGTGACCCCAGTATTGGAGAGGCAGAGGCAGGACACTCCCCAGGGTTTGGTGGCCAGCCAGCCTATCCTTATTAGTGAGTTCCAGGTCCCAGTGGTAGACTCTGCTCAAGAACAAGACAGACCTCTGGCCTCTACACACATGTGCACATGCACACACAGGAGCACACACAACCCCTGGAGTGAATAAGTCAGGAGAAGAAGACTCACTGAAAGTGACTCTTAGTGTTTCAGGTCCATACGCTCATACAAGGGCAGACCATTGGAGGTTTCCTCTCTGGAGTGGCAACTCATCAGAGCTCTGGACTTCCGAGTCTCAGGGTCTCAGTCGCCCCTGCAGGCAGCAAGGCTGTCTGAAAATAAGGGAGACAGTGAGTGCCTAGGTGGGAGGAGCCAGCCCCCGCCCCGCCCCCGCCCCTTGTGTGCTTAGCATCCTAGATGGTAGCAGTTAATTTGGCTATGGTCCAGGCTACCTTTACCTTTTTCTGACTTCTGGTAGAAGTTCAAATTGCAGTTCCTTTCTGGGTGGCGGTTTGGTAACGTATCAGAATCCTTAACCGTAGTGGTTGGGGCGTGAGGGCGCGAGGATCCCCCACCCCCACTCCCCTTCGGGGCTGTTGCAGGCTTCTCTGGGCCAGGGCTGCAGGAGGTGTTGGATCACTCAGAAATGTTTGTGCAAAGCAAAATTCTATTGAAAACTGCCCAACGAGGCAAAAAAAAAAAAAAAAAAGATATTGGATGATATAGCCAAAAAGTACAAGAGGTATTGTCAAGCGTGAAGGGTTTAGACGAACAACAAACAAAAACAATGGTTTTGAGCAGTTCCTGACTAAACTGTAGAGGAGGGCGTTATTTCTGACTGGAGATGATGTGACTCAGTCGTCTCTAGTTTCCAGCTGCTGTTCTGTGGATCCACCAACTCTTGGTTGTAAAGCAGTCTCGGAGGCCAAAGATGTTGTCCGTCTGCCTCCCAGAGGATGGGAGATTTCAGGGATAGGGGTCGAAGAAGCAAGCTCCACAGCTTCCAGCCGGAGAGCCAGTTGGGGCCAGGAAAACGATCGGGGGCAAAGAGGAGCGTGACCCAAAACAATTGTAGCTTGTTACCCAAAAAGACCTAAGAGTCGCCAATATGATCAAGCTGGACAGCAGGGAGTCAAAATACCTGAGAGAACAGAAAATCCATTTAACGAAAACACAAAAAGGATAAATCCATTAGAGCTGGGCACTCCAGCACCTGCCTGACAGTGATTGACTGATCATGCAGAAAATGCCAAGCATAACCTAGCCAGCACCATTAGTCAGGATGATCTGTTGACACTTGAAGAACACTCATCTGACAAGTATGGGTGAACATTGTTCTCAAACTTAGACAAAGCACTCACCGAAGTTCTACACTGAAAACCACACTTTAACAAGCTTAAGAACAAAAGTCCTTACAAAATAGGTCTCAGCACCTGGCATGATAGTACATTCCTCTCACGCCAGCACTCGGGGTCCAGTTAGGGCTCTTAGCAAGACCCTAAGCAAACAGACTCATGTTCTCAGACTTCAGTGAAATCAAACCAGGAACATGTAGCCGGGAAACCTCCAAACATTTGACAAATGCACACCATACTTCTAAACTGGTGGTACATGCGTTTAGTCCCAGCTACTTGCAAGCAGAGGCAGGAGGAATTTTTTGAGTCCAGAAAGTCCAAGATCATCCTAGGCTCACCCTCTCAAAAGTGCAAAAACCAAAGAAATAACAATAACAAGAGACCAAAACCAAACCAAACCAATATATTTCTAAATAGCACACGGGTCAATAAAGTCTCAAGAGAAACCTGAATATTTTAAACTGAGTGAAAATGCAGTTTATTGCTCTTTTTTTTGTTTGTTTTGTTTTTTTGAGACAGGGTTTCTCTGTGTAATAACAGGGGCTGTCCTAGACTTGCTTTATAGACCAGGCTGGCCTCAAACTCGAACACACAAAGATCTACCTGCCTCTGTCTCCCAAGTGCTGGGATTAAAGGTGTGCACCACCATGCCCGGCCAGTTTATTCCTCTTAGTGACAGGGAGACCTTTAAGATCTGCCCTGCGGAGGACAACCAGTCAGCATGGACTTCTCCAACTTTTCCCCAAGCCTCTGAATAAAGTGTTTTAACAACAAATGCAGTTTATTAAAATTTGTGTGACACAACAAAAACAGAGTTAGAGGGGGATCTGCAACAATTAACAACACAAGTGAGAAAACAGAGACCTGGCCGGCATAGGTACCTGCAGCCCTAGCATGCACTAGGGAAGCAGGAGGGGGAGGAACAAGAGTGTAGGGGAGAGGCCCTTACTTAGCTTGCACAGAGCCACCCTGGGTTTGATCCCTATTATGACACAAATTGGACACGGTAGCCTGGGACTGTTATCTCAGCTCTTGGGAGACAGAGGCAGAGTTCATACCTCTTCTTTTTTTTTTTAATTTTTTAAAAATTTCTTCCAGTTACATCTCAATCACAATCCCTTCCCTACTCTCCCCTCCTGTCCCACCCTTCCACCCTCTTCCCCCTCAACCCCCCCATCCTCTACCTTTTTTTTTTTTTTTTTAGTTTAAGGTAGATCTTTTTCCCTCCAACAGCTCCCCCTTTCAGTCCAACAAATGGTTCTTTCTCTTATAACAATAAATACAATACAAAACAACTGAAATACATAGGCCACAATTCTGAGAGTTATATGGCTTAGCATACATTCTCAATGTCCAGTCCATATGTATTTGGCCCCTGACTTTAACATTCTACTATCTAACTATCTCCATGAGTTTAAAGTTCTCTGTCTAACTCAGCTTTCATACTAACTTGCATCACAATTTTAAAAACATCTTCTTAGATCCAGACCGCCCTCTTGATTCCTAAACAACTCAAAATTTAACTATGAGACTCTAGCTATCTATTCTTCAACCACCTCAGAGACCTGAGAGGGATAAATATATCTGATTATATAGGAAGTGCAGGGAGGGCCTGCAGCTTCCAAAACTAAGAAATGACATACCAGTGGCTGCCTGGACAGTTCCCATTTTCTCTCCATACATTACAGCATCAATCTTCAGCTGTTTGGCCCCGTTTCTCTGACAGACATTGATTGTAGAGCAGGAATTACGAAGGACTTACCTACCCTGTCTTGGCAGAGCTAGGCTGTCGACTTACCTGCTTCCAAGTTTTGTCCTTTTTGGACAGCAGTCTGTCTACAGTTGAAGCAAGGTTTTTTTTGTTTTGTTTTGTTTTTTTTGCCAAGAGATAGGCTTGACACTAATTCAACCATCTCACACTGGAGATTCTTCGATGCTCATCTTCTACTTGGAGTGGAATAGGGGATGCTGTCAGGAGCTGGCATGTCTCGATATAAAAAAAAAATCTTAATTTAAGAAAACATCTTTGGGGGCTGGAGAGGTGGCTCAGCGGTTAAGAGCACTGGCTGCTCTTCCAGAGGTCATGCCTTCATGAGTTCAATTCCCAGCAACCACATGGTGGCTCACAACCATCCATAATGAAATCTGGTGCCCTCTTCTGGCCTGCAGATATACCTGCAGACAGAACATTGTATACATAATAAATAAATCTTAAAAAAAAAAAAGAAAACATCTTTGAATGCCATACTCTGCAGATCTCTTGGGGTTTTTGAAGATGCCCTATCTATCTCTTATGTTTAGATAAGCAAATGTTGCTGTCTCTTAACAACTTGATTTCTGAGTAGCTTAGAAAATAATTGTGATAAACTGTCATAGTAACTAACAAAATGACATGCTTGCATGACTGTTAGTTTGTATTTCTTAATTATCCTAAACAGTTTATGATGGTTGGTAGCAAAAGGCCAAAACTTCACATTTCCTTTTTATGCATTACTAGGTACAATAGCTTTAAGAAGTGTTACCCTTAATTTTGTAACAATATACAAAGATCAATACCAGTGTGGCCAAATATACTCTTAATTTTGTATCAATATACTAATATCAGTACCGATGTAGTCCAATACAATCTTAATTTTGCATTAATATACAATGATCAATACCAATTTAGCCTAATATAATATTCATTTTGTATCAATATACAAAGGTATAAGGGCTTATTCAATAATCTGTCCTTTTTTCTTGATCTTTCCTATACTATGTCTATGTCCCATTTTTTTCTCAAGTCTATTCACTCCTACATAGGAGAGAAAGAAGGATACAGAAAAGAAAAAGAGAGAAGTACCTAGGTCTAACCTCCAAAACCCATTTAACAAGACTATTTAACAGCTTGTAGTCTCTTCCCCTAAATGACAAAATTTTCTGTTATCTATTGAATAACCAAAGGGGAGGGGAAACACCCTCCCCACCTTCTGGGCCTGGGACGTCGCTCTCATAAATGACTTCCTTCTGATTTGGGAAATAGTAAACCTGTTTGGGGCCCAAATAGGGATGGAAAAATGGTTAAAAATGTTAATAGAATCATTTGATGTTCAGTCCTTTTGTGCTCAGCTATTTAGATGTCCTAAGAAGTTTGTAGACAGAAGCTGATCTTCAGGCCTTTACTAAAGTTCTGGCTGGAGCAGTCTGTGGAGCTGAACGATCTTAGTGATTTTGAGTTGTGGTTGTAGACTTTTGAGGAAACAACTATTGAGGGAGTCTGCAAGGCTGGATTGTCTGGGCCGCTCGTCTTCTTCGGTGTCTGATCTGTTTTCTGCTGAGGTTTCCCTTGTCCAGTTGTCCCTGGATTCCTTGAATGGATGCTTTAAGTCTCCTGGAAAGATAAGAACAGAGCCCTGCCCTAATCCTAACTCTGGGGCAATTACCTTTCTTTTTTTTTTGGGGGGGGGGTCAGGTAATATTTTTCCTGGAGCAAATTTGGTTTTTTGACAATATATAAAGAATTATCTTTCAATCTGGATTAAAGAAGAAATTATTTTGTTATTTTGGAGCTAAACAAACCTTTAGTGTATATATTTTGAGATCTCAAAGGACAATTTGTTTACATTGAGCATGCCTTTTGTATGTAGCTTTTAAACTTAAATCCTTCCAGATCCCATGTGCCTGTCTCTGCATACTAAGTATTGGGATCAAGACCTGTGGTTCCCAACTGAAGGGTTTAAAGATGTGCTCCCCTGAACCTGGATCAAAGATTTTCCCTATGTAGAGCTTGTTTTGTATCAGGCTGACCTTGAGCTCTGGCATCTGCCTGTTTCTATCTCTAGTGTGTTGGGATTAAGGGTGTATTCTTCTCGAATGATGGGATTAAGGGTGTGCACCATCACCACCCTGTTCCTTGTAACTCTAGAATTTATAAGACAACTAACTGTATAGTGATCCTCCTGTCTCTGCTGAAGTTAAAGGCATGGGCTAACACCACGCATTTCATGTATTTTATCTTAACTCTAAGTTTTTTAGACTCTTGGTGGTTTATAAAACCAGGCTGAACAGCTGTAACCTTTAATTTATTTACAGTGTTTTAAACCTGTTACCTGCTTTTTTTAGCACGTTTGACACCAGCCTGGGCTACATAAACTCCTGTCTACAAACAACAACAGAACCAACCAACCAGAATACAAGCCCAAAGTAAGAAAAACAACAACAACAATAAAAAACAATAAAGCTTAGCCGGGTGGTGGTGGCGCACGCCTTTAATCCCAGCACTTGGGAGGCAGAGGCAGGTGGATCTCTGTGAGTTCGAGGCCAGCCTGGTCTACAAAGCGAGTCCAGGACAGCCAGGGCTGTTATACAGAGAAACCCTGTCTCGAAAAACCA
>CAJQZJ010009141.1:4646189-4666471 GCA_907164525.1 Lophiomys imhausi
GTGGACTGTGTGAACTGGGAGAAGAGTTTTAACTATGAATTCACTCTTTGACAATGGATAATCAAACTTTCTGTCTGCGTGACTTGCTTTTCTGTCAGTCATACTGCTCAACGGTTTGGTCTTCAACACTGAGGCTCCTATTTTACAAGTTACCTATTTATAGGAGTATGAAATGGAGCCACTTACTAACTGCTGTGATCAGATACCAACACATGCATTTATGTGTGTACACAAACCTGCACGTGTTTACTGCTTTCTTCAACAGACTAACAGAAGCAAGAAATCCTGTCAAATCGGAATGTTGAGAGGGAAGCTAAGGCCTGGTCACTGTACTATTTCATATAAACTATAAAACAACACCACACAAAGGACAGAGTTTCGGGTCAGATTTATTGTAAACAGGATAACCCTAGGACCCCACCATACTGGCAGTGTCACATGCTCTTACACATCAACTGATTAAAAAGACTTTTTAAGTCTCTGGTAACTCATGACTTTTTCACAAATCTCACTTTCGAAGCAGGAGTTCATGGCAGTCTCTGGGTAGTCTGTTATTGTTCATGGTCCACAACCTGGACCCACTGAGATGAACTTGTCAGGGTGCCAAGTGACACCCAGGAGGTCTGGAACACACTGAACACCACGTGCAGGTTCATGGAAGACGACATGGGATTGTTTGCCAATCTCTTCAGGTGCCTTCTCTCATACAAATGACAAATTTTAACATTACCCACTTAAAAAAAAAAAAGAGCTAAGTTGCTCAACAGCATGTAATCATTTACAGAAAAGGTAGCAGACTGTTACTTGCTTTTACAGTGATGGATTCAAACACTCAGGACTAATTTTAGATTCATCTCATATATATTTTGCAGTTTGATGAAAAGCTGCATAGTCACATTGGGCAGGGTGGCACACGCCTAATCCCGGCACTTGAGAACTGGAGGCAGGAGGATCAGGAGTTCAAAGTCAGCCTTGGTTACTTGGCCAGTTGCTCAGACGAGAAGGAAGTGATGACTCATGCCTTCTGACGGGATGGACACAAAGACAGGCTTCTCAACGGGAGACTCTTAAAATGTGCGGATAATGTCTTAAATGTCGCAGCACCACAGGGAGAGCGGCCTCCATAGCCACCCAAGTTCACCGTACTTGGAATATGGCAAATGTGAAAACTTAAGCTGTGAAAAGCCAAGACTCCTATAGCAGAAAACCCTGGCAAATCAAGTCATATGGGGCAGTAAATGTCACTTGGAAATGCTATTCTGTGCTTTGTTGAGCCGGTGGACAAACAGGAGTACTTTCTGTTACTATTGCCTCTGTGTGGAAACAGCCACGCTTGTTCTTGAAGCAAGTTTTAGTAACAGCAAATACTTTAAAACAGCTGTTAAATCTACAGTAACATTTTCACCTAAAATACTATCTTGTGAAAAAAATATTTTTAAAAGTCCACTTCAGTCATCATCTGTATGTTTATATTCATATATTCAAAAAAATAACACTTAAGGCAAGATGAGACTGGTAGCAGCAAGGGCGTTTAGAGTCTTACGGAGACTGGCTATTTAAGAATGAAACCATTTTGTATCTCCAAGAAGGTGGCTTTGTATTTGCTGCCATTTAAGTCCCTAAAGGGGAAAACGCTTTAGGTCACACACTGATTGCAACTTCACCCTAGGAGTTACGGGGAGTCACAACAGCTAACGTTAGCACAGCAGGTCTCACACGGCAGAACATATCCGCCGATGGGACACCGCAAACCAGCAGAAAAACAGAAATGTCAACAGAATTCAATGATAGAGAATCCATAGGAATCCTGAGAAATTCCGAACTTGATGTAAGGTTAATCTGAGTTTCTAGCACTGTAAATCGGGTATTCTGAGGCTTCCAGCATTTGACTAAGAAGATTAAAAAACATACCCAAATTTTATAAAAACATTAAAACCATGCCTTAGATAATCAGCACGTTCACCAATAAAGGAAAATGACGTTGCTTTGTGCATTATCTGCCAAATGTAATGTTTTCTGTTACTTTACAGGAAACCATCAAATAGAAAGCAGATTTGAAGGTCGGTCCTTAAAAAGGTAATCCTTTCTAAATGTTTTGAAGCCTTTAAGAAAAAAAGCTCTTATCTTCTTCAGACAAGTGACTACTTTACAGAGTAATGAAGAAAGATTCTATTGGGATATCCTTCTTCAGATTAAGCAGTTAATATAAGGGAATTTCTCTTAGGAATAAAAAGAGAAAAAATTAGGATATTTAAGAGGCATGTATTTTAAAAATATTCTACATCTATAAGATTTTATAATTTTATTACTTTGGGATTTTAACATTTCTACATAATAACACCTGATATCTCTTTTCTGTTTGTCTCTCTAACAGCGAGCCGGAAACTACTCAAGTGGCTGAGGCTGCTCCCCTAGGCCCCAGAAGACACACAAACGTATCCACTCTCTTCAGAGCTTTGCAGCTATGAAGTTAATATGTGGTTTCACAAGGGGAAACAGTGGCAGGCCACGCTTGAACTCCGTCATGTTATAAATCACTTCAGGCTGAAAAGGAAAAAAAAAGTTTGCTTTAGTGTGTTTATTTTAAAAATCAGACTGAGCAGGATATCAACTTTTTGGGGAAGGGGTATGTACAATAAGGGTCACGGATTAGTCTGTAGAGACCCATGGTACATGGGACTCTGGGATAAAAGACTCTTGACTTTCATGTGGGCATACATGGGCTGGCTAGCACACCCAGCAAGAGTCTGGTGACCTAGCCCATTTTCTCACCCTTCAAGTAAATGCCAGTCTTTTAAGATTATTAAACACAGAGGCACTATAGGAAGAGCCACACACTCTCACGCTGGTATTCAAATCTGGGAAAGATACAGCTGGAGATGACTCGGTGCACAGGGACACAGTTCATGCCAGAGGCCAAGGCAGGGGTACCCCTGCACCCCTAATACTTGTAAGGTTGAGGCAGGAGAATTAGGAGTTCAAGGCAGCTTCAGCTACACAGTGAGTCTGAGGCCAGCCTGAACTACATGACCCCGAAACAAAGGAAAACAGATACAAAGGTGGTCAGGACACCCGAGAAGACCGAATAGCTCCAACACAAGTGGCCTGCACCTCCAGGTTCTCACGGGTTTTGATGAACAAACTCCTTTAAAGTTGGAAGGCCTTGGACAACGCCAACATTTCTTACTTGTGGTAAGGGTGGCGCTTCAGACAAGTTCACATCATTCTGAGACGGGAACTCTCCAACAACAGGACCTGTAAGAACACCGAAGTTTTACTCTTTATTCACTGCTACCTGCAACAAGAGCAATTTTCAAAAAAAAAAAAAAAATCTAAGCTAGATAAAAAATAAACTGTACCAGACCCTTAACACACTTTCAAGTCCTCCTGAGCTGCTTGCTGCAAGGCCTGAGTGCTTGGCCCCAGCGCTGGCTCAACGGTGATGTCATGAGGCCATGAAGCGTTGGCTTCATCAGCTTTAGCGCTCAGGTCTGATTGGATTAGATCTGAGGCTCCGACCTCCTGGGAACGCAAGAGAGGACTCTGCAGATGATCCCCTTCCCCTGCCACTGTAGCCCTTCCCTGAAGCTGCTCTCGGAGACGGTGTCCACACTGGCACTGCCGCTGCCTGGTACTGGCTTTCTCCTCCGCTACTCCATGCCCCGTCCCCTGAACCTCTGCTTCAATAGAACAGACCTTGCCTCAGTTCCTTTTGTTTATATCTTCACTTTCTGGTACTCTGTAAGGTGAGTGCATTTGGTAAGGGACACCCACCATATGGCTTGATATCAGATTAAAAATAGAATTTTTAAAGTCAATACCCAATACTTACAAGAATCCATTTCCCTGGCAAGAACATGGACGGATACTTTATGTCTCCTTGGTGCATCAATGGCCAACATTTCCTAAGCACAAGGAAAGCCAAGATCAAATGAAGTTCTCTCTGAGGTTCTCAAGAACCAGCCCCATGGCCAGGTAAGAAAAGAGGCTTTCTTTTTCTTTCCTCTCACATGATTTTACTCTAAAAGATTCAAGAAGGCAGGCAAGACTTAATTCTTCCTTTTTGCAGTTCTTGGAATGGAACCCAGAACCTCACACATGCCAGGCAAATGTTCTACCACTGGGTTAAACCCACCCCCTCGCATTGCCAAGATTTACTTCCATTTTATAGATGAGGAAACTAAGCCTCAAACTAAGCTCAAACTGGCTGATCTTTTTCCTTGCATTTATTATCTGTGGGAGATGGGCATACACGAGGAAGTCAGAGGCCAACTACATGATATCCTTCCATCTGCTATGTGAGGTCAGCTTTATGGTAGGCACTTTTACCAGATGAGCCACTCCATGTCTGGACCACCTAGTGATCATAAACCATTCTTTTTTCCTACCCTTTTCTTCCTTCCTTCTTTCTTTCTAGATAGAGTATTGCTATGCAGCTTAGGCAGGTCTTGAAATTGCAATCCTCCTGCCTCAGCCTACCTACCCAGTGCTAAGATCATAGACCTGTGCCACCATGCCTGGCTCCTCTAGTGATCTTCACGCAGGACAATCATGATCCTTTTCCTCTAAGGACTTTCTCAAATTTTGTCCTGGGGTCCTCTGATGAGCTGTGTCTTCTCCCTCATCACATGGATAGGAAACTAACACTAATCCTCACTAAACCTCAGGGAGTCCTGCCTTGTCTACAGCAATCTCCTGCATGGGCTCACACCATTCTCAGTTTGCTGGCATGGTGCTTCTTATTTAATGATGTGGACCCAAGGACAGGCATGTTGTGCCTTAGTCAACAGCATGTGAGGCTCTTAGTATCCAGGTTCTTTTGAGGCACTCCCTTTGTCTACAGCCTCACATGCCAGCAGTGTGAGGCTGGTGGGCAGAGCTAGGGGGAAGTTTCTCGTGACCTTTCCCTAATGCTGGACCTTTATTGCTCGCGCCAAAGGGATGAAGCTTCTCTGATGCCTTAGCTGATGTACCGTGTCATTTTCTCAGAGGGAGAAGACGATGAGACAAGTTGAATCCACTCGACAGTGGTGAATGGATGATTGTCATGAGACTTGTCGTGGGTATCTAAATGGAAGCCGCACTGATGGACTATGGCTCCCCCAGTTCCTGACGGAGCATAAGTAGATGTCCAAGGCTACTCTGACCTTTCCTTTTAGAAGTTTACAGGCCCATCTGCATCAAATACCATGTAATAACTCATTTGAGAACTTTTCTTACTTTAGTAAAAAGCTTGCTTCCAAAGATCTTTTTAAAAAATATACAAACAAAAGAAAAAACAAGCAAAACAAAACAAAATAAAAAAAACCTTGGTCTCAGCCTGGTGTGGTGGCATATGCCTTTGATCCCAGGACTCAGGAGGCAGCCAGGCAACTTGTGAGTTCAAGGCCAGTCTGGTCTATATGGTAGTTCTAGGACAGCCAGAGCTATACAGTGAAACACTATCTTTACACTGCCCCCCCCCCAAAAAAAAAGGACAGGGTCTCACTGTGCAGCCTTAGGTAGCCCAGAACTCACTATGTAGACTAGTCTAGTCTTGAACTCACAGAGATTCATCCATTTGCTCTTTTTACTAAAGATGTGTGCCACCACAGGTGGCATCAAAAATCTATTCTTGATTCCTCTTCACCGCCTCTTGAAGCAGTAGACAGAATACTCTTCAGTTTCATACTGGTTTGCATTTCTCACCAACCTTATTATTATTAATTATACAAAAAACCAATCTACTGCATCTTTTAACTTTTATGCCACAATAGAATTGTACTTATTTAAAGTGTTACACATTCTTTGAAATTTGTTGAGACCTCTGATTTATATAAAACTTTTTTTGTGTTTGATTTTAAGATAAGAGAAAAAAGGAGATAATTTTTACAATTTTTTTTTTTTTGCAAAAACGGCTCCATAATGAGAATGGTTTAGGAATACTTTTGCAGTTGAGAGAATGCAAGCAAACACAGGCAACAGAACTTGAAATGCTAATACACTCTATGACTATGTCAGCTTACATGATCATGAAGCCTTTCCTCCCAGATGTATCTATTAGTACCTTGTAGAACACTAGCTGCAGGGCAGTGGACCAAAACCCTTCTACATTTAGACAAGTTGGCATAAATACTCTCATTTTTAAATCCAAGAATGAGTCAGTTCTATAATTGCTATTTTCACAAACTCAATAAGTAGGTATTACTTGTAATTTTAAATAAATAACAGCCTATGTAGAGAAAAGCAATATTTCATTCCTCCTGGAGGCATTACTATAGATTACAGAAACCAGACAGAACTGAATGCGATCGCCCCCCCCCTTTGTAAGCAACTGAGAACAAATACTTGTCCTCACAAAGTGTAAACAACCTGTGGGGTAGTAAACAAACACGGCTAAATTTGTTTCATAACATTGAGAAAGAAAACACAGGCCAGGCAGTGGTGGTGCACCCCTTTAATCCCAGCACTTGGGAGGCAGAGGCAGGCGGATCTTTGTGAGTTTGAGGCCAGTCTGGTCTACAAAGCGAGTCCAGGACAGCCAGAGCTGTTACACAGAGAAACCCTGTCTCAAAAAAAAAAAAAAAAAAGACACATTCTGATTTAAAGTGTCTAAAGTCTGAGACTACTTAATAAAATGTCACAAAATGGCAATCACACACCTTATTCAATAACCTCTACTTTGTAGATCACAAAACTGAGGCTTCAAAGCTTAGGTGACTTGGTTGAAGTCACAGATCTACCAGTTTGGGGAGGGGGCATCTGAGTCCTCAGTCTGAAGTCAGAGACCCTACATTCCCCTGCTGCTGCCCCTACAGATAAATGATGGACTGAGGCCAAACCAAGCTAGCACATTAGACAGCAACAGCCTGACAGTGAGCACACATCCTACACCGGGCTTTGCCATCACAACCTTATTGTGGCTCTTCAAGTACACAAAGGCCTCTTGGGGTTAAATGCCAGGTCAAAATTTTGCTTTTTATATATGCACATATTCAAAGGCTATTATTGAAAAGGAACAAGAATAGTTCAGGTCCAATGGGAGAAAGAGGCTTTCCTTACCACGGCAACAGAAGTAACTACTCTAGTCTTCCATTTCTACCCGCAAATTGGCTCAAATGTCATTACTCAAAAACATACATTCAAACCAGGCATGGCACATACAGCTATAATCCCACAACACTTAAGAGGCAGAAGCAGAAGAATTGTTGTGTGGTCAAGGCCAGTCTGGGATACAGAATGAGTCCCTGCCTCAAAAAACAAAACAAAGGCTGGAGAGAGAGCTCAGTGCTTAAGAGTGCTCTTAGAGAAGATGTGAGTTCAGTTCTCAGGACCAACGTCACGCTGCTCACAACTGCCTGTAATTCCAGTTCCAGAGGATCCAAAGTCCTCTTCTGGCCTCCATGAGCACCTTCACTCTCAAGCAAATAACATCTCAGCATAATAAAAAATGAATCTTTTTTGTTTGTTTTGAGACAAGACCTACTTTTGTATGTGTGAAACTGAGGCACGTAACACCACACTTGGCTTACAACGTGGGTGCTGGGGCCTGAACTCACATCCTCATGCTTGTACAGTAATGACTTTACCACTAACGTCCCCATCCAGCTCCACAGTCTCCCCTTTCCATTGTTAAGATGATGTGAACTTCACTAATACCTTTCTGTATATACAGAAAACAGCAGCCTTGGGTTTTACAGATGAGGGGGACTGAGGTACAGTAAATGTGTACAGTACAAAATGGTCAGCTTCCTCTATGACACTTCTCTTGCCACTGCACCACTGATGATGAACTGCGTGTGTGTGGAAGGCTCTAGTACAGTGACAATGTGATTAGGTAGTCCTCACTGTTCACATGATCACTCTAAAGAGAACTGCAAGTGCTCACTGCTGGGCTGGCACCCACGACAGAGCCCCAGAAAAGTAGCACTGTGGATATTTGTCCCCCCCCAAAGATATAAGCATGGTAGAGTACAGTTCCTAATCAGACAGCTCAAAATCACAAACACAATACAGCCTAAGTGGGGAGAAAACAGGGGCAGCTCCCCGGTGCTAAGGTAATCGCAGACTATATTTTTTTCTTATCTTACAATCAAGCACAAAAATATTTTATGTAAATTAGAGGTCGCAACAAATTTCAAAGAATGTGACTCTTTAAATAAGTACAATTCTATTGTGGTATAAATTTTGAAGTTCTTCACTTGACAAGTTGTGGTAAACAATTTAGCCATTTTTTCAACAAATCGTGCCCAATCACAGCAATTAGAATCCATGCTTACAGCCTGAGAAGGCCCGGGTAAAACATAGTTTCCTAGCCAAAGAGCTGGGAGACGAACGCGACAGAATACATTTCAAAGGAGCAGCTCCCTTAACAAAAGCTACTGCCTTGCAGCAAAGGTGGAAAGCTTAGCTCTCCTTACATACTAAAAAACCGCAATCCTTCTAAACAGAGATTTAATTGCAGCATGGGATGGCATGGTTAGACCAAAGCTTTCGGAATACTGTTTCTTTGCTTGGAGACTTCTCTTACCCATCAACCTCTCTGCTTCAGAAGCCTGAGCCTTAGTCCTGCCTACCTCTGACTTTGCCCAATCTCAGGCCTCAACATTTATTCAACCAATCAGAGACAAGGATTAGAAAACAAAGTAACAGGCAGCAAGCAGGACCAATTAATTAACATTTAGAATGCATAACATCACCCCATCAATGTTAAGCTGGCTAGTTTTATGTCAACCTGACACAAACTGGAGTGAGTCATCAGAGAGGAGGAAACCTCAACTGAGAAAACGCCTCCGTAAGATCAGGCTGTAGGCAAGCCTGTAGAACATTTTCTTAATTGGTGATTGATGGGGGAGGGCCCAGCCCACTGTGAGCAGAGCCATCTCTGGGCTGGTGGTCCTTGGTACTATAAGAAAGCAGGCTGAGCAAGCCATGGGGAGCAAGCCAGCGAGCAGCGCCCCTCCTGGCTTCCTTCGTGATTTGGAAGCATAAGGTAAATAAATCCTTTCTTCCCCAACCTGGTTTGGGCACGTGTTTCCCTAACTAGGACATGGATCTGTTTTATACACTACTCATGTCACTATGGAGCAAGGATTCTCTTAAAGCTGTGCTGGAGACCCTACTGGCAGTGTCTCTTCCTTCTCCACAAGCCTTCTCAGGAAGCACAGACATGGGAAACTCTGAAGCACTGGTCACTGTCAGTTTGGAAGACAAGGTGACTGAATATTGTTTCCTTCACTCTCCCTGCCCACTGAAAAGCTCAGCAATGTACTTTACACAGCGTGGGAGAAGAAGAAGAAGAAGAAGAAAGAGGAGTATGGAAAGGGAGCTTTGGAAATCAGAAGAGCCACTCTAGTCCCTGAAGCACAGAGGGGAACTGTATCTAACAGTAACAGGTGAAAATCCTTAACTCTACAAAAACATCTTCATAAATCCAGTCAGAATGAGTTCAAAGCAGCAATACACAGTATAGCAAGTTCATTATCAACCAAAACTCATGAGCCAATGAGACGGCTCAAGTGGGAAAAAGCACCTGCTGCCAAGTCTGAAAACCAGGGACCCACAGGGTGGAAAAGAACTTCCTTCTTCAAGTTGTCTGGACTTCAACACACATGGACCCACACACATTAAATACATAAATATTAGTCAGAAAATAAAACAAATCTCGATAACAAATCCACTGACCTTGTAGAATTTGATGATATCATCCTTGGTAAGTGTCTTTAAATATGCAACTTCTATGTTATCTGAAAAAGTAATCAAGCAGTAATTTATAAATATTTTATACATTGAACAGTCCAAAATAATCCACTGAAAGACAATGCATTTCACTTTAAGCCTGCTGACTACCTACAACTTTAAAGATATTTACATTCATTTGTGTGTGTATAAGAAGCTCACAGCCAGCCGGGCGGTGGTGGCGCACGCCTTTAATCCCAGCACTTGGGAGGCAGAGGCAGGCGGATCTCTGTGAGTTCGAGGCCAGCCTGGTCTACAAAGCGAGTCCAGGACAGCCAGAGCTGTTAAACAGAGAAACCCTGTCTTGAAAAAACCAAAAAAAAAAGCTCACAGCCCAGCTTTGGGTTGGATTTCTCCTTCCACCTGTGGGTTCCAGGGAACAAATTCAGGTTCCAGGCTGAACACCAGGTGTCTTTACCTGCTGCTCTTCTCTCCAGCCCAGGTGTCCATGTTTTAAAGCCACCACCTGCTATTTAAGTAGGCAGGGGACAGATTCCAAGTAATGTAATTGTCTGTGCTATACTAGTTAAGACTTGGCCTGGGGACCAGGCTTGATCCAAACAGCGAGATGTTGGATTAGGAACTGGTCACTTTGAGTTGTCTAAACCTCAATTTCCTTATCTGGAGGTTGAAAGAAACAACCACTTAGTAAGATTGTAATGACAAGCAAGGAAATGGCACATGCCAAATGATGTCAGGCACACGGTAAATGTTCAAACATGGTAACCACCATGTCATTAGTAGTAGACCCAATTGCTAGAAAAGCCACAGGTAAAGGCTGAGCACAGTGGTGCGTGCCTTTAATCCCAGCTCTTGGGGTGCCAAGGCAGGGAGAACTCAGAGCTCTATGAATGTGAGACCAGCCAGTCCTACAGAGCAATTTCCAGACCAGCTAAGGTTACATAGTGAGACACTATCTCAATAAGAAAAAACAAAGAAAAACCACAGGTAAGAAAAATGAGTCAACAGGGTGACTGACTGGTCAAGATCTTCAGCTCAGTGGTGTGGTTTGGCTTAGTTGCTTAATCTCCTCTGTAATGAAATGGGAAAGGAATAGGATACACAGGAGACTTGAAGATGTGCAGCTCTTCTGCACTGGAAAGCAGTGGAGATCTTTGGAGATCCTGAATTGTGCCAGGGTAGCACTTGCCTTATGGAAGTTTAATCTACATTTTCCCCCAAGTCATGTAGGGAAACAGATGCTCATGCTTTGACGCTGAGTCCAGGGCTACACCAACAGAACACAACCAGTGAGACTAATGTGAACAGTGACCAACTTTAGTTTTGGAGAAGACAGTTTCTAGCAGGAAATTGTTGCTGTATTAAATAATAACTAAAACAACAATAATGACAGCATTTTAAAAAGAAGTATCAATCAATACTGAAACACCTACAAGACAAATACCATGTGGAATGGCTTTGATGCTCTTACATTCTATGTTCATATGCCATAATGGAGCTCTTTTCACGTTACCTCTGTCATAATTGTACTGCTGCGAGATGATTTCCCCCCAGTATTTAGCACACTCTGCAGAGAGTTTCTTTGGTTTGTCAAGTCGACGAATCGCTAGTGCTTGGATGTGTTTTTGGAAAGCCTCCTCTGTCATGTCCCGTATGGCCTTTTCCATGGTAATCAAGAAGGCTTCTACTCTGCTTTCCAGATAGTGAGGTGGTTTTTCTGACTGGATGATGAATCGCAAGCCCTGGATGCCATTGGCTCGACGAGGTCCACTGAAGACAATATAGCCTGAAGCGCACACACAGCTAGTCAGGGTCTCAGCACTGAACTCACTGTCTTTTAGAGCAAATATAAAGTACTTTATCTCATCACATCAGAAGAAATATGACCATTTAAGACAATGTCCTCTTCCTAAGGACAGAGCAGAAAGGCTCTCTGAAGAATAGAAATTTGAGGTTGACTTTTTTCTTAGAAAAACAAACAAACAAAAAACACAACCCAAAACAAAAAAACCCATAACCCTGTTCATCCTTCAAACTCTGAGACTTCTCAGACTCTGATGTCTAAGCTCAAGTTATCCCCATTCCTACAAACTGATGAGTTCATTTTCATGCCCTAGCCAAGTCCTTGGTCCTTTGCTTTACCATCTAAGTCCCCAACACGGTATGTCTTTATAATGCATTTACTTCATAATCTATTTCTGGGCCAGCTCTTAGCAACTCAACTCTCTAGGAAAGGGCTAACTGACAGTCACAGATCTATCAGCATCTTATGTGCTTATATATAATCCCTCTCCCAAAACATTTTCTCCCTCCCATCTTTTGCAGACTCACATTATTTTATTTTGTTCTTTCTAGTGCAAAAATCACTGTAGCTGCATCTTCCTGCTCAAATTCAGTAGTGATGCCTAACAACATCAAAATTACCATGGGCAAGTTCTATATGTAGACAGAGACTCCGGTAGCCAGAAGGAGAAAAGTTCATGTGGATTTTTTCCTTTGAGTTCTGAGGCTATCAGAGGTGGTGGATGGGTGCTACCTTTAAGGGAACTGCATTGGGGTCCTGAAGGCCTGTATATTGGCATGGTCTGGAGGAGCTGCTTGCATGAAGCAAACAGTGCTAGAATTCACTGTCAGAGCTCGGCACACTTCACGATCTGGGCACAGGCCCTCTGTTACAGTAGCTGGTGTCCAAGGTATTAGTGACCTTGCGGCAGCCGAGAATGTTGTATTTTCTATGGGACACAAAGATAGGGCTATCAGGTTTGCGGGGAAGAGGTCTGCATCTCTCAGGGACAGTCAACTGCCCATCCTTGTTGGCAGGCACTTGCCACTGGATGCAGCTTGTAGCACAATGCACCCGCCATCACTGCATGATGTCCAAGTAGCATCAGGCCTTCTTGGTGCCTAGTAAATTACATACCCTGGTGGCTTTCAGCATCCAACGCTTGCCACTGTGCATGTGGAATGTGCCCTGAGGTTGTCTGCTACAGTCACTGACTGACATAGTCAGTCTCTCCATCCACACTCTGAGCACAAGGACTAGCTCCTCTAGTTGGGTGCCTGCAGCAAACCTGGGTACAACAGTTTCAGGACAAAGTTCTTGTCCCTGCCCACCTTGGTGGTCTTTCCTGTCTCATGCTTATCACTGGGCCATAATGATGGCCAGGTAGCAGCGTTTGAGGTCACAGGAAGCCACCTTCCCAGAATGGAATTCCAGTGTATGACTGGTGGCAGGCTCAGCATGTGCCACTAGGAACACACTGTGACCCAGGAGCACAATCACAGTCTGTGGGTTGATGCCAGACCAGGAGAATGCGCTAAGTGAGTCGGTGCTTCAGAACACGTACAAGTCCAGGGGTTTCTCTTGTCAGCCATGTAGACATAGCACAGGCTCTGGAAAGTGTCCGGAGAGTGCTTGGAGATGTGATGGAAGCCTCACTTCTTAGTTACCAGCAGCGTGTGAGGCACCACAGGCAGCCAGAGAGAGAAGCAGTCCCTGTGCACCTCTGACAGACTGGGTGCTGTGCCCAGCCGTGAGGAAGCAGCAGTCCTCACAGGTAACACTCCCAACCTTTTTCTCCACTTGGCTCTTGACTTTTTCCTTCAGCATCTCTGCACAGATCTACCACCAAAGACACTGTGGGTTCCAGGGCCGCTGAGGAAGTTACTATCTTCAGGAGCCTTGCTGTCTGAACACTGAGGAACACTTTAGTCCCTTACAGCTCAGCCACGGTGATTTGAGCTCCTTAAAGGATTATCCAGAATGTGTCCATGCTGCGTGCTCAGCGCCCAGCATGAGGATTGCTTTAAAATGACAGGGTATGTGGAGAGATGCACCCATATCCTTTCCAAATGTTTCTTCCAAGTCATTATGGTAATAGGTTTCTTTGAACTTATTTTTGATCGTGTTTGGTTTTTGAGATGGGTCTCATGCTACCCTGAATGGCCTAGAACTGTCTAGGTAACTAAGGATGATGTGTCCACCTTTCAAGCGTGAACTTCTTTCCTCATTGACCAATCCTGCTAGGAGCTGCAAGACTTAACTGAGCCTAACACGCAAACACTTAGTACCTCCTGCACCTGGGACTCAGGGACTAGTAAGAGGGTAACACCTGCTCTCAGAGACTCAAAGCTTGGCAAAGCTAGACAACTCTGTAGGACTTGCTTCCCACTTCACTACCTATAAGCCTACCTTTAGCATTCTTCCTTCCCTACCTGAAATGCAAGATGTCCTCTTTATGATATGAACAGAAATTCAGTATCATCTCATTATGAGTCGTTCAGTGGCAGAGGACTTGCCTAGCACGTACAAAGAGCACACTGGATCCAATCTCCTCACCACAAAAAGAAAGGAAGAGGAGAAGGAAGAAGAGAAGGAGAAGGAGGAAGGAGAGCAGCTCCTAAATCTCGAGATGTCAAGTGCTCATCTTTTACAAGGAGCTCCCTATAACAAGGTTTTCACGTGTCTAAATACAGCAGGCTTGATGCACAATGCCATGTGACTCCATGAGTGGGAAACATTTGCTGAGAATAAGAGCTGTTCACTACTCCGGTATGTGCAATCCCCACTTCCTTCTCACCCAGCTGTTCCTTGGTGCGCAGGGTGTTGAAGCAAGGCTCAGAGATGATCTGGCAGAAAAGCTCCAGGAACATGTTCTCCGAGGTGCTCTGCATGTCTGTCTGGTAGTAGATCTCGATGCCACAGTTATTGTGAACTGCGTTCCTCTGCTGGTAAACAAACCATCCTCCTAAGAAGTTCCAAAAAGAAAACAAGCTCAAGAAATTATCTGTGGTTTAATATAGTCAGTGGTATATTTACTTACTTGCTTTATTTCTTTATTTATTTTTGTCTTAATGTTTTTTGAGACAATGTCTCACCATGTAGCTGAGGCTGGTCTTGAACTTGCTACTATATAACCCATTGTGCTGGTTAGTTTTCATCAATTTGATGCAAATCTAGAAATACTTGGGAAGAGGAAATTTCAACTGAGGAACTGCCTCCATCAGACTGATCTGTGGACATGTCTGGATAGGTAACTTATGGGGGATGTGTACGGCAGACGGTAGCCATTGTGGGCTGGCAGCAGCAGCACTCCTGCGTACACAGGCCAGGACTGTATAAGAAAAGTAGCCATGCCAGGTGTGGTGGTGCATGCCTTTAATCCCAGCACCCAGGAGGCAGAGACAGTGTGATCTTTACGAGTTTGAGGCCAGCCTGGTTCAGATAGAGAGTTCCAGGACAGTCAAGGGTACATTGTGAGACCTTGTCTTAAAAAAAAAAAAACAAAAACAAAAAACTCCCAGAAAAGTAGTTGAGCACGCCATGAGAAGTAAGCCAGTAACAGTGTCCTTCATCCATGGCTTCGGGTTTAAGCTCCTGCCCTGAGTTTCTGTCTTGGCTTCCCTTGATGATGGGGTGTAACCTGTAAGCTGAAATAAACACTTTCCTCCCCAGGCTGGTTTTGGTGGGTGTCTTCTCACAGCAACAGAAAGCAAATTAATACAGCCAGGCTGGCCTTGTACTCCCTCTGCTTCATGTCTGCTGAGACTACGTGTGCACTCCACCACACCTTCTTTATGCCAACTCTACAATTTTTCTTTCCTTAAAGAAAAAAATGTTGTGTTGGAGAGATGGCTCAGCAGTTAACAGCACTGGCTGCTCTTCCAAAGGACCCAGGTTCAAGTCCCAGCACTCACATGGCAGTTCACAGGTGTCTATAATTGGTGGTTGTGGTGGCGCACGCCTTTAGTCCCAGCACTTGGGAGGCAGAGGCAGGGGGATCTCTGCAAGTTCAAGGCTAGCCTGGTCTACAGAGTGAGTCCAGGACACCCAGGGATACCAGAGAAACCCTGTCTCGAAAAAACAAAAAAAAGTTTTTTTTATTTTTTGAGTCAGGGTCTTATGTATCCAGCCTGGTCTTGAATTTGCTACGTAGTTGAAGCTGGCTTTGGATACCTGCTCCTCCTGTCTCTACCCACCCAGTGCTAGATTACAGGCCCATGCCAGAATGCTCAGCTTTGGAAACCATTTTCTGATGTACACTGGCAGCG
This sequence comes from Lophiomys imhausi, assembly GCA_907164525.1. Classification (NCBI taxonomy): domain Eukaryota; kingdom Metazoa; phylum Chordata; class Mammalia; order Rodentia; family Muridae; genus Lophiomys; species Lophiomys imhausi. The sequence goes on from CAJQZJ010009141.1 coordinate 4,661,919, forward strand.
CTGTTTCTCATCAGAAGAGGAAGGGTTTGTGGGCTGTAAGCCCCATCTTTTCTTCTTCCAGTTTTTCACACATATCCCAAAATATTTCCTCCTTCATAGTGCATAAGACTGCTTGTCAGCTGTAAATGCCTTCCAATGAAGAATCAACTTAAGGCATCCACATCTGATCAGCTGGCTACATCACAGTAATTTTCTAACACCTTCATTTTGAGCCTGGCATGTAAGCTGTGCTATTCCTGAGCTTGAGGCAATTTGACAGCACAATCAGGAGGCAAAAGACAGAGTCCTGAGAGAGGAAAAGACGGAAGAGGCATGGAAAATTTCATTATGAGATTTTGTTTCTAGACTGGATCGTTTTGTGTGACAGTAAATGCTGCAGCTCCTTCTTCCTTTTGGTTTGAGTCCAGGTCTTGAGCCCAGGACTACACACTCACCACCACCTGCCATCAAATATGGGCCCAACCTCAGAGCTGCATGCTCAGCCTGAAGGAATGGTTCTTGCTCAGCAGTTCCTAACTCTTCCTCTCTGCCACAGAGACTGAGGAACACGCTAGAAGCAGCCCACCATAACCATTACCTGCTTTGTGATGACTGGCCACGTGCAACAGCAGAGCTAGCTGTGCTCAATGGAGGTGGCATGAGGTAATAACATATCTAAGGTGCTTTAGTAGCTACTCAAGGCAAAAACCCTGGCTTTCAAGGAATGTCTAATCTCATAAAATAGAGATGCCCTTTAATCCACATAAAGAGTGAAATGCTGAGTGCTTCAAAGTTTTTAGAAAAACTCACAAGTAGTTATTCCAACTGAGGATATCAGAAAGTTTAGTGGATGCTGTAGCTTGGCCCAAGTCTTGAGGCTTAAACTTAGGGCCTTGCACATGCTGGACAAATGTTCTACCACTGAGCTACATCCCTAGCCCTACAGAGCTTGGCCCCCAGCCTTAAGGCACTACTGGAAGGTGGTTAAAACTTTATTATTTGGTGGGACCTAGTGGAAGTCTTTGGAAACGTTTTGAAAGGGATACTGGGACCCTGGCCACTCCCTTCTCTTTGCCGCCTGATGGTCATGAGGTGAGGGACTCCACCATGTGCACCTACCATGACAGAATACTCTGTTAAAAGTACAGAAGCAAATGGGCAACCACTCATGACCTGAAACTTTCTAAACTATGAGTCAAAATGAACTGTTCCCCATATCTTATGTTGGATATTTTGTCACAGTTATGCAAAACTGACTAAAACAGAGGAGTATGATAAGCCAGGGAAGCGAACCCAGTATAGACACAGGTCTCTGAGAAGTGGGGAAAGGAAACACCGTTTCAGAAGGTAACGAGTGGTGACCAGGGGACACAGATAACATATGCACAGGGAACATCAACAAGGAAGTACGGCCAAAAAGCATCAATGCCCCATTCTTCTTCTTATTATTTTTTTTTTTGGTTTTTCGAGACAGGGTTTCTCTGTGTATCCTTGGCTGTCCTGGACTCACTTTGTAGACCAGGTTGGCCTTGAACTCAGAGATCCACCTGCCTCTGCCTCCCAAGTGCTGGGATTAACACCACGCCCCGTTCTTGTCTACTGTGTTCCCTATTACAGTCCACACTGAAATAGTGCTGAGTTTTTGTAGAAGCACTGTTAATGTGACTATAATCTAACATTATAAATTCCAACATATAGATAAAAGTGTTTCCTTATGTTATCCCTTTAGAAAAATATACACACAAAGAATATGTTGTTATCTGTATTTGTGACTATTCTAAACTTACTCCTGCAAACAATTCCAATGGACTTCCAATGAGTTCTATAATTTTAGTTGCTTCTTAGTTTTCCTCAATTTTTACTTTTTACTATTGTTGTTGTTCTGAGACAGGGTTTCTCTGGGTAGCCTTGGTTGTCCTGGAACTCACTCTGTAGACCAGGCTGACTTCGAACTCAGAGATCCACTTGCCCAAGTGCTGGGATTAAAGGCATGTGCCACCAACACTCGGCAACTTTTACTTTTTGAGACATAGTCTCATTGACCCCAGGCTGGTTTCTGTTGGCCTGGTATTATTGTACATGGGGTGAAGCTAACCCCTGAAGCTGGGCATATCCAGGTATCTGCAGAGGTCAGAGGGCATCAGGTCCCTTGGAACTGGAGTTACAGGTGGTTCTGAGCTTCCAGTACAGGAGCTGGGAACCGGAGTCAGGTCTCCTCCAGAAACAGTGCATGGTCTCCCTGCTGAGCCACCTCTGCAGGCCTCACGGTTCATTTCTCATTAGCTCCATGATGGTTTAATTCTGTTGAGTAGTTGAATCCAACTCCTCTGGATTCAAGTGCTAGTCAATTCCAATATCAATTTCCTCAAATTACTGCCTACCTTCAGTTTCATCTATATGGCTCACTAACCAGAGGATTTTTCTGGCAAAATTAGCTACTTGCAATCCTATTTCTATAAGTAACAGAAGCTTCCTGTAGATCTCTGACATGAAACCATATATTATTTTCTAAGAGGATTTAATTCATTGTAATAAGTTGCATTATTACATAAGAGAAGTTCATTTTCAAAGTTACAGTATTTCAACTTACTATCAGGGAGCTGAACCTCTCTGTAGCGGACTAGCTGACTCGGAAGGAGCGGCTTGGTGTGAGCGTGCTCAATGAGGGTGTCTTCCACCATCTGCATGACTCCTAAAGCAGCCTGGAAGGAAGGAAATGTCACAGTGGATTATGAAAAAATACAAGCATAGCTTTTCTGTGAAAATCAAAACAGCATACTGAAGGGCCCATTACAATAGCAAAAAAAAACAAAAACCAAAAAAACTTATAAAATAGATGACTTTTTTTTTTTTTTTGGTTTTTTTGATACAGGGTTTCTCTGTGTAGCCCTGGCTGTCCTGGACTCACTTTGTATACCAGGCTGGCCTTGAACTCGCAAAGATCCGCCTGCCTCTGCCTCCCAAGTGCTGGGATTAAAGGCGTGCACCACCACCGACCGGCCTGATGATAGACTTTTAAATATTAAATTCACTTAATTCTTTTGAAATGGATAAAACTTGAGTTTTCCAATCAATATGGTAGTAGTGAAAAGAAACAGAAATCCAAGCAATCATCCCCAAAGTACTGTTGCAGGGAATAGAGGCATTCTCAAGATGGACAGATAGTGGGAAGGAGACTGCCTGACTGCTGTATTATGTGAACCTACACAGAAGACAACAGTCCCAGCTCTTCTCTGATTGAATAGGCCAGGCAAGAGCAGCAGAGACAGTCACGAGCCTCCGTTAACTATCATAATTCTATTTCTTGTATGTCCATCCTACCTTCTACCATAGAGAAAGCTGAGTTAATTCTAATGTGCTCAGCACTGTGCTAGTTGAGTCTTGAGACATACTAGAGGAAATAATCTCTTACAGTGATCCATAAGAGGCTGCTAAAACTTCACCTCGCACCTGCTTTGTTATGTTTCCATGGAGAAGGGCTTCAATGTGCAGCCGGGACAGTAGCTGAGGTATGAAGGCCTTAAGTCGAGGGAGGGTGACATCTGGAATTGAGTAAGAAATAGTAAGATCTGCACATAAATTTAAAAACAAACAAAACTTTGTATGTGAAATAATTTCATATGTATACGAGGAGACTAGCAGAAATGCTAGAGTTCCTTTGTATCCTTTACCCAGTTTTGTCTAACATTATCATCTTTCAATATGATTATTGAATCTAAGCTATCAATAGTGATAGACATTGTTTTTGTCACAGTTCTATAGATCAAACCCAAAGCCTTATACACGCTAGGCAAGCACTCTATCTACCACTCCATTGTATTCCCAAGCGATACGATACTGTTAACCCAAGTAAAGGCTTTATTTGGACTTTTTTTTTTAAAGTTTTTTGTTTTTTTTGAAAAAGGGTCTTACTGTGTAACCCTGGTTGGCCTAGAACTTGCTAAGTAGACCAGGCTGGCCTTGAACCCTCCAGAGCTGTCTCTGCACCAGAGTGCTGGGATTAAGGTGTGCTCCATCAATCCTGACCCCGGACTTCAGTTTTTACACTAATGTCCTTTTTCTGTATAGGATCTAACCTATAATTCTATATTGCAATTAGCTGTCATGCACCAGTACTGTCCTCTCACTGGAGACAGTTCCTTAGAACTCCTTTATTTATCTAGTGTCTTCTCAAGATCAAACTACATTTCTGTACTAGCAGGGAGAAGCACTACGGAGGCAATGTGCATCAAATGGGTGCACAAGGTAGGTATGACACGGCACTGGCTACGCTATCACACTACCTGGTTATGGTGGTGTCTTCCACATGTTTTCATTGTAAATGTAATTCTATACTTTAGGTAATAATGGACTGACTCATGTATGTTCCACAAGCAATTTAGAAGTGCCCACTATCAGTGTCTATCAAAGCCAACTTTTCCCATTATAAATAATAAATATCTGTTTGGGGGAAACTTTGAGTCTATATAAATACAGCTTTCCCTCAAATTTTTATTAATTTTAGCATCTGTAAGTGGACACTGCCTGGGGCAACTGTTACTAGAGTCCCAATAGTAATTTTCCTACTTCTCACA
>CAJQZJ010009141.1:4666983-4724134 GCA_907164525.1 Lophiomys imhausi
TGCATGTTCACTGCCCAGGCCACATCTTTACCTCTGACATACATCGAAATGCCTTCACTATGGGACACTTTGCATTCCTCAGAAAGCAAGGATCCCTCAGTCTGCAGGGGATCCTTGGATACTACACATCTCCAAGGTCTCCATAAGCAAGTAACATGGGTAGTAGCTACTGGATGCGCAACTGAAAACTGACAGTTTGTTACAGCATGTAAATAAAGATCATCTTTGAAAGTAGCTGTCCATTCTGTACTTCCACTATTGGGCCAAACACAACATGGATTCCAGTGGTAGACACACCAACCCTAACGGGCATGCCATAAAGTAATAAAGTTCTTCCGGTAGGCAGCCTCCATCTACACACCACGTGTCTGTCTGAGATGAAAGGTGAGACAAAAACTATAAAGAGCCTGCCACGGAGCCTCCGGAGAGTCAGTACTGCAGCTACGGTGGCTTTTGAAGCTGACAGTCGGTGCATCCTAGTGGACTCAGCTTTCTGAGTAGACACAGGATTTAGCAAAGGTGACATGAGATGACTGCACAGGATTATGAATGCTTTTTAAAAAATCCCCTCTCCATTATTAGCAATTTTTATAATATGACAATATAGGGGCTGGAGAGGTGGCTCAGCGGTTAAGAGCACTGACTGCTCTTCCAGAGGACCAGGGTTCAAATCCCAGCATCCACATGGCAGCTCACAGCTGTCTGTAACTCCAGTTCCAGGGGATCTGAGACCCTCACACTGACATATATGCAGGCAAAACACCAATGCACATAAAAATAAATAAAACATTTAAAAAATATGACAATATAACTGTATTGATATTAATAAAAAGAATAGAGACATATTACAAGACTTACTGCCTCTTTGATAATTTCAAATCTTTTTTTATCAATCTCAAAAGTAGCCATTTTTTCGGTAATCTTCTTTAGCAAAATTGGCTGTTTGTCATTGTAGCCTTTCACTGAGAGCTACAGGAAGAGTTGAAAGAAAGGTATTAAAATTCTTTAAAAAACATTCAATAGCTTTATTTTAAAAACATTTCCAAAATCCCAATACTAGGTATGTTAAGTAGAAAATAAAACAAGGAACTTAGTAACTTTAATTTCACCATAATCATCTTCATATTAAATAATATCCCTTCCCAAATAAGGTCAACAGTAGGTAAACTCACCTGATGCAAAAACTATAGTGGTACCGTCTTAACATACATGTTCTCACCGCATCAAACTTAATTACAGAATGAGTTTTAAGCTTTTTCTTTCTCTGTTTTGTTCTGGAGACAGAACTTCAGGGCCATGCTAAGTATATGCACCACCATGGAGCAACACCCAAAGCTCCTCAGTTTTATCTTAAAACAGTCTCTCTAATGAATAGTACAACTAATACTTTTATGAATGTAGTAGAAGGCAGAATTCACAGGGGACTGTTACCTAGATACTGGACACATTTCAAAACTGTTTAGAAATATTTAAATAATCAGCTCTGACTGGATGTAACTGGGAGGGAGGCAGCTCCATGTCTCAGGCCAGACTGGTTTACTTAGCTAGTCACAGGTCAGTCACACAGCAAGACCCTCTCTCAACTCCCTGCCTCCTCTAAGGAAAACAAAACTATCTTTGGAAAAATCAGGCAGCCTCAATTTTATATCAAATAGCCTACTGCTGCTCTCACTCAGCATTATCCAACAAGGGACCACAATCCTAACCACCTGCTTATTTTAAGAGTTCTGCTGGTGTTCTAAATGCCAATGGCAAATACATTGGCAAGGAAAATATAATGTAAATACTAAGAGGATTTTGCCTTAGGGTCATTTACTTTGACAGCCTTGGAAAGCCTCATGTTCAGAAACAAGGAAAGGAGAAGGCTATGCTTGAGTCTCTGTGAGCAGCTCCTGGGGCTACATAGGAGACACTGCAAGGAGAACCACCCTGTGACAAGAGACACGCAAGAACCACAGCTGGAGCAAAGGCCCTTGACCACAAAAAGCATGTTATACACCATATGAACTATAACAACTATCAGAAAGCTCACTTTATCACAATATATGCTAATATATTGCTAAAAGCCACTAGAGAAAAACAAAATAGACTATTACTTTTATACTTGTGGTTAATTTTGATGTTTGAGTCTCAATCTGTGGAATCTGAGAATAGACTATATGTATTCTTATAAATTAAACAACAGCTACCTAAAAAATAATTTTGGTAAAAAAAAAAAAAAAACACTGATGTAAAATAAATGCAACTTTAAAATCTTTTGTGTAAGATCTGGGACATGTTCTCATCTGTTTTTACTAAACATGTGCTTCAAGACCCATGAGAATGAATGTGTGCCATTAAATGTATGTTAGTTTGAAACTGAGATATCAAGGGTAGGGTGTAGGTATAACACATGTAAAACAGTTAACGAAACATGCCACAAAATAAACTGCCAGGTGGATCTGAACACAGGAACTTTCAACTACTGTCCATAGAAATAAAAGATGCTCACGTATTAGCAAAATACACCACAATAATAACAAATAGCTTTTACTTATAACTAGAAAAGCACTCAAGTACACGGGGAGAAAAACATGCTTTTAAGATTAGTATGTTAAATATCTCAAACAGAACATGCACACACATGTAGCACACATAGATGTGCACAAGATGCACAGAGTTCTCCCAATCATTTATTAGTGGGCTAATACTAAGTTGACTCTTTCAGTCATTTAAAAGGTGCAAGGAAGAAAACCATCAACCTTCCTATTTAAAGATGCAGACATTAATAGTTTCCCAAGCTCAGTAGAAAGCTTCAGCAGAGTGGTGCCTTTTTTCTTTGGTTTCCATTTTACTTACAAGTATTGCATTCATTCCTGATGCAATGGCATAGCTCAAACCTGACAGGCGTGCTGCATATGTATACTCTTTTAAATCATCCTTCAATAACCTGATAAACAGGTATGTCATGTTGCAATGGAGAGGGTCAGCATAAATGTAGCGACTAACAAAAAGAGAAACAGAAGAGATGCTTTGATACCTCCAGTGGTGGCATGATCATGAAGCGACATGACCGAAGAGTATGGATATGCAGCCTCATGGTCTGGCTTCTACGGAACAGGGTAGGCCAACCTCACACTTTACAAAGAGGTGACTTCATTCTGTTTTTCTGAAGCTCAAGATTTCAGATACAGAATGGGTAAGAGATAAACCTAGATCTGGCACGATTTTGTTTGAGGAGAAAAATACGATATTCTGATGAAAGATGTTAAAAAAAAAATCAAGGAAACTCTGCATACTATGGATGGTACACAGTGGAATGTTAGAATAAAAGTTAACTTAATTAAATAAAGAGAAAATATGATAAGCCATGAAGATTTTTTTAAAAAGAAATTAAACTCATACCCACAATTAAAAATGCTTCCATCAAATCAATATAAAAGTTGTTGATGAGTGGAAGGCTCCAGGACATGGGTACTTACATACATCCCATAGATGGTATTCTGGAGGTCATAGCTCAGGCCTGCCAGCTCTGCTGCATATGCATACTCGTTGAGTGAGTCTTTGAGGAGCTCAAGGTACAGATAGGCCATGTTACAGTGCAAAGGGTCCACATAAGCAAACGGGCTGCAAGAAGATGTTCACATTAAAGAGCTCATTTACCACTTTCCAATGTGCTGCGGCCTTTCGAGATGGGTGAAGAAACTGAATATTAGTTTAATAATAATTTCCTGAGGACGTGGTTGAACGTTTAAATTTGTTTCTTTTTGTCACCAGGAGAAAAAGGTCTAAGAAAGATGACGTCAGAAATATATACTCGACGTGTGCGCTGGTGGCAATGGAGAGAGAACTGATATCTTAGATAGTTTAGGAGAACAGACAAGTTAGAAGGCGGGGAGAGCATGAAAAGGTAAAGCACACAGCTTCCCCTCAACTGCTGGGAGGAGGCATGGCTGGCTGTGTTGGTCCAGCATTAGCATGTCTTCTCTCTCTCCAAGCAAGCTATTCTCTTGGAGCACAAAAATGTCGCCGAGCATGGTGGTGTACTTGAGAGGCAGATGCAGGTGGATCTCTGTGTGTTCGAGTTCAAGGCCAGCCCAGTCTACAAAGCAAGTCCAGGACAGCCAGGGCGATTACACAGAGAAATCCTGTCTTCAAAAAAAAAGGGAGAGAGAGAGTGGAAAACCTGGTCACTCTAACTGTATGGCCTTAAAAGAGAAAGATTGAAAAGAAGTGTGAAAATTAGCACTAGAACACTACTGGAACATTATTAATAAAGTTTATCATATAACTGCAGCTAGAATTTTTAAAAAGTTACACTAGAAAAATATGTGAGAGTGTAGGAAAAGACAAGAAAAAAATAATAGTGTATAACACCTAAACAGAACCAGGTATTAACTTTCCATCTCTCAGACAGGAAACTATTTCCCCCAGGGTACCTGGGTTAGCAGTAGCAGAGCTAGAGATTCATACAGAAGCTAAACAACTCACTTAGTAGACTACATAACACTGCTTACCTTTATCAAGAGCCATGAATTCAACAATACATGATTACATGCTTACTACAGTGCTTCTCTTGAGGCACTGAGAGCAGATGAGAAATAACTTAGACAAAATCCCTGAGTGCTCAGGGTTTGTAGTTAACTGAAGAAACAAGTAATAAGCTTCAGTCTGATATACCAGGCAGTGATAGGATTATAGAAGAAAAGTAGGGAATAATGGTGGGCAGGGGAGGCAGGGAACAACAACAACAAAATCACTCCTTTAGTGAATTAAGATAATTAATCAGGCCATGTTGATAACAGGGCCAGCTGGGCCTGCCCCTGCAGCAAGCAGGGGGAAAAGGGAGATCAGATAGGTGGACAGAAGGACTTTCCTGACCACTGACCATTTCCAAGGAATGTGTTTATTCCATTTGTAGCACAGTGACTGAACTGCACATTGATGTACAGATAGTCACACCAATTACATCACCCAAGCTATTAATAAAGCAAAAATAGAAAAAGTGCTTAGGCACTTGGAGAATTTAAACTAAAGAGAAAAATCTAAATGGATGCTGACATTTAATTCTCTTTGAAAAATATATTTATCTATTTGTGTACACATTTATTATCTACCATATAGCATGCACACAAGATTCATAGGTCAACTTGTGGTAGGTAGTCAGTTCTCTCCTACCATGTGAGTCTCACAAACTGAACTCAGGCTGTCAGGCTTGGCGACACCTTTACTGGCTGAGCCATCTCTCTGATCCTGAATAATTTTCTTATAGCATTGTATGCAATGACAAGTCCTCTTTAGGCAATAAGCAACTTTAAACTTAAGGTGTTGTTCATACACACCCAGACCCATACAGGGAGAGAAAGAGAGAGACCATCAAAACAAAAGTAAGGCCATGACAAAGTCAGGTCTTCTGTAACTGGAGTTTCGTTTGGCCCAATGCCATGTGACTCAAGCTGAGAAGACAATTACAAATGGCCTAAAACACCAGGTCACACAAATGTGTGCTAGGGTACTGGAGTAGCCCTACAACTTAACTTTGCCTCCCGAGTGCTGGGATTAAAAGTTTGCATCACCATGCCCTGCTTACAATTTCTATTCAAATGTATGAAAGTGATTCTCTAGGGAAAAATAGATCAGGAGAGGGAGATGAATCTATGGGAAGCAGACATTTCCAACTTTAGGAACTGTGCTGACCAAATCAGAGGAAAAACATTACATAGTTTCTCAAAAGGTATTATGAAGAAATTAACAATCATAAACATAATCACAGAAACCAAGAGGAGAATAGGGACAAGCTACTTAGAATATTAAAATTATCCCTCCTGATGGGTGTGGTGGCTCATGCCTGTAATCTCAACACGCAGGAGGATCATCATGAATCTGAGACCAGTATGGGAGATTCAGGTTGAGTTCTAGGTCAATCTGGCTACGGTGAGATTTTGCCTCAAAAAGCTAAACTAGGAGACCAAGAAATGAGTGAGAGGTTAGGAATGCCTGCAGATCCTCCAGAGGACCCAAGTTCAGTTCCCAGTGCCACATCAGGGGGCTAACAGCTACACATAACTGCACTTTTTTTTTAAATATTTATTACTTCAGGTTACATCTTCATCACAGTGCCCTCTTACATAACTGCACTTCTAGAGGATCTAACATCACTGGGTACCTACATGCATGGGTATATGCTCATACATAGACATATACACATGCATATAAATAAACAAATGAGGAAAATCTTTTTTTTGTTTTTTGGTTTTTCGAGACAGGGTTTCTCTGTGTAGCCCTGGCTGTCCTGGACTCGCTTTGTAGACCAGGCTGGCCTCGAACTCACAGAGATCCGCCTGCCTCTGCCTCCCAAGTGCTGGGATTAAAGGCGTGCGCCACCACCGCCCGGATGGAAAATCTTATAAACACCAAACAAACCAATAAAAATAAAAATTCATTCTCCACTACCCAAGAAATTAAAAATAGGTTAAAAAAACATGTACATCTAATAATATGGAACATTATGCATATCCCTACAATCTTAACATATTTCTTTGTGAAATATTACCTTCCTATTTAGGGATTTTCTTTTCCAAAACATTTAAATATCTCTTTAAATTCATGTCTTGTCATTTGAACAATGTAAAACTCAAAGAAGCTTTTTATCACATTGAACATTGCTCCATGATAAATTCATTTTTAAAAGAACATTGAATTTTAGAAACATAAAATTACAGTATGAGCCAGATGTGGTAGTATACCTCTGTAATACTAACACTAAGGCTAGCGCAGGAGAATACCTAGCCTGTGTGTTCATTTATATCATTCTAAAGTATTCTAAGATTTAGCAGTTTAAAACATGAAATGCACACATGTTCAAGGATCCGGAATGTGAAAACTGTAGGTTGGTAAGCCTGGTTCAAGGTCTTTAATGAGGTTATAATCAAGGTGTTCTTTGGGCTTTGCCCCTCTGAAGGGCTAACTAGCATTTGAAGATTCTTCCCTAAGTTCAATTGCGTAATTGTTAGAAGGCTCCATGCATGGACCTCTCTAAAAGGAAAATGTCATTACACGAGGAAACCCTATCTCCCTCTTCTCTCTCTCTCTCTGTGAATAAAGATATTCATGTGTACATTTACAAACACACACACACACACACACACACACACACACACACACACACACACACACACAGAGGTATTTACTTATTCACACTCACACACCCCTGGGGACATATACAGTTTACATATAGGCATGCAGGCACGCAGGTATGCACACATGTACATCCTCAGGAATTGAAAAAAAAATGAACTATCAAAAACATTCCAATTGCCGGGCAGTGGTGGCACACGCCTTTAATCCCAGCACTTGGGAGGCAGAGGCAGGCGGATCTTTGCGAGTTTGAGGCCAGCCTGGTCTACAAAGTGAGTCCAGGACAGCCAGGGTTACACAGAGAAACCCTGTCTCAAAAAACCAAAAAAAAAAAAAAAAAAAACATTCCAATTATTGCTTCTTTCCTTAATGAACCTTCTGGAGAAATCTATAACTCCTCCAGACTCCCAAATCCTGACGGCCAAGAAGACCCTTTTACTGAGAGCTGACGTGAACCACCTTAGCTAAAGGGAATACTCATTGATGCAAGGAAGAATGAACTTTGGTTCTCAGCACTTCTTTGTAGCCTTGTCTTGTCTAGGAGAAATCTAATTATTTCAAGATAAGGACACTTAAGTACAGAAAGCCCAACAAAAAAGTAACTTGATTTTCTAAGTTGTATGGCTAAATTCAACTACATACCTGAAAAATTCAAAGTTGAGACAAGCTTTTGGCAAGAAAAATTTATCATCTTGTTTGAACCACAGCTTACTCATGGCTGTATCCTGAAACCAAAAAAAAAAAAAAAAAAAAAAAACCACTTTGGTTAGGGAAACAGAGACACAACCCATAAAAGAATCCACTCAAAGCACTCTTCAAGTTGAGGGGCGAAGGGCATTGCTCTGAAGGTCGCTGCTTCACAACCCTGTAGCACCCAAGTTAGCAAGCAGAGCAGAGAGCAGATTGCTAGCCCTGAGACAGAGAGAGGCCAGCCCTCTACATCCGTCCCTTTAACAGGGAGATGAGAGCATGGTGGGGGGGACAGATGGGAGACATCAGTACCAAATGTTCTGGCACCATCTTTTTGGACACTGGGAGCCCAAGAGACACAGGACAACTTTTGGATCAGTGTGTCATCCAGCCTCTAGGGCAGTGGTTCTCGACCTATGGGTCACAACCTCTTGGTGGGAGTCACACATCAGATATTTACATTACGATTAATAACAGTAGCAAAACGACAGTTATGAAGTAGCAATGAAATAATTTTATGGTTGGGGGTCACTACAACCTGAGGAACGATATTAAAGCATTGCAGGATTAGGAAGGTTGAGAAGCACTGCTCTAGGGTGATCCACAACCCTTGCTGGCTGCAATTTGGACCCTTGATAGGACTGCTCTAAACAGAGTCAGTCTGCCTCACTAACAAGGACAGACTCAATGGTATCCTATCCCCAAGATTCAGCTGTAAGACTCTGGCTCCCACCTGGGTCACTCACTTTCCTCTTTCAGTCCATCATCCGGGGAAAGCCAGCTGCCATGTGAAACAGCTCTACAGAGTTGAGAAGTCTGCATGCTAAAGACCTAAGTCTGTTAACAACCACAGAATTGAACCTGGGAAAGAAAGTTCCAGACCTACTTCAACCTTCTAAAGAGCAAAGGCCCAGACAACATCTCACCATAACCTCATTACAGAACTTGAACCAGAACTACCGACTCATGTCATTTCCAGAACTCTGACCCTCAGAAAGTATATCTTTGTGGTTTTACTGACTTTCAAAAAGATGCTTGTGGTTTCGAAGATGATATGTTTTAGAATAATTTGTTATGCTGCAGTAGAAAAGATGACCAGTCTAATAACACCTTCACTTACTTCACTTATTCTCTACCAAGAACACTCTCAAATGTTCATTTTAAACTTTGAAATTCTGTTAAGAGGTAAATGATTTGATGTGTTCATGGTTTTACTCTGACAAAACATTTAAAAACAGCCCAGACGGGCATGGGCGGCACACGTACAATGCCAGCCAGCATTTAGAAAGCTTGGGGGATGGATGAGGCAAGCCGTAGCTACAGTGGGGGGTGAGGCAGGCCTGAGCTACATAGCAAGACCCTATCTAAACATACAAGGACTAGGGACAGGCTTAGGGCAGAGTTCTTGCTTAGCATGTGCAAGACCCTGGGTTCAAGATGCAGAACTGTACAGACAAATAGATAAAGAGCAGGAACATAGTACAATAGCAGAATGTGTGCTTAACTGGAGCATAGCCTCGAGTTCAGTCTCTAGCACCTTTAACCAAAAGAGGCGTCAATAAAGAGCCTCTCATTTGTTTAATAAAACTCATTAAAGTCATCTTACAATGTCTCACTAATAACCTAGTTGCTTAAGATGAATCTCATGTTCCGAAACAGTAATTCTTATCAACTTCATCTGGATATTAGGTCACCTGAGATAAAAACAATAAAAGGCAATATCTAAAGTCATGAGTTTTAGCTTGTTAGTTTAGAACCAGGAATATGCTGCGACTTTTCTATACACTTTACCCAATAACAACCTGAAAAGAACATCCTAAAAAAGGAGTGGGAGCCTTCTCAGCCACCCTTCCCTGACTTGTGACTCCAGGCACTCCGTGCAGCCACTGTGTAATAACCAGAGCCTTTACGTTTAAGGCAGCATGACCAAGTATCCATCCGACAGGCTCTCCTCCAGGCTACAGACTGGTCCCTCTCATTACCTTGCATGATGTGGCTCAAACCTACTTCTTTTTAGGTCTTCAGGGGATATGGAGAAGAGCCTGGGACCTTTCAGCAGACTTACCATTAGAGAGCCCTGACTTTATTTTTCTGCAAGAAAGCAATCGTCTAGGTTCTATGTTGTTTAGTAGTTTTATTTTCCTTTGCATTTTTAATTTCATAGTATTTCTTGTATTCTTTTACAGCATTTCTGTCATCTCTTAGGATGTGACACACACTAAATCAACAAAGTTCCAAATATAAGAAATTATCTCTAATATGCAATTGGTCTGACCTTTAAATTTAAAACCATTGATTTTGTGGTATGGTGGCACGTGCCTACAGAACAAGAGATTTAGAGGCTGAGGCAAGAGGATCCCTTGACTCTTAAGAGCTGGTTAACATAAGACCACCACCCCCATCATGAATAAAATAAACCATAGATTTAACACATTACCTTAATAAGAACAGGGTACGGTGTTGCATCTTTTTCTAGTGACAAAATCTCAAAATTTGTAGGAATAAATTCATTCTTTGTTGGAAGTTTAAATTTCCCATTCAGGTCAGCATTTTGCCATTTCTAGATGAATAATAAAATATACAAACATAAACGCAATTATTAATATAACTCAAGAGCTAACAATTCTCTTTGGGCTGAGACCCTACCCTGGTTTGATCTACAGTTGATTTACACTGCAAAACAATGATAAGTGGTATCTGAGCACAGGGGTCCACACCTGCAGTGGAGGTAGGAGGATTCCCAGTTAGACACCAGCCTGGCTGACTAATCAGCTAGCCAGGGCTATATAATGAGACAACCTGTTAAAGTTACAAACAACAACAACAACAAGAAGAAAAGGTGTCTTTGTTCAATATGTAAGCAAACCAGAAGAAGCATTCTCCCATCGGACATAAAGGGGCTATGTCCAGAATCTACCAATGGATTTTCATGCAACCTAAATTTATCTTTCTGGTACTAAGAGAGATTTTACATTCATCTACACATTTTTTTTTCTTTCTGCTGCTTCCAATAAGCTGCTTAAAGAAAAGTCTGAGGCGTGGTGGCGCACACCTTTGATCCCAGCGCTCAGAAGCCAGAGGAAGGTGGATCTCTGTGAGTTCCAGGCCAGCCTGGTCTACAAAGTGAGTCCAGGACAGCCAGGGATACACAGAGAAACCCTGTCTCAAAACACCAATAAATAAATAAATGATTTTTAAAATAAGATAATAATAAATAATATTATTTATAATATTATATAAATAATAATAATAATAAATTTTAAAAAGGCAAAAAGGGGAGCTTGAGTGATCTTATATCATGGAACACAAAGAAGCTGATGGGTGCATATCGGCTCTAGCTCTTTAAAAACTAACCACCTACACAGGAATTTTTGGTTTTTTCGAGACAGGGTTTCTCTGTATAACAGCTCTGGCTGTCCTGGACTCGCTTTGTAGACCAGGCTGGCCTCGAACTCAGAGATCCACCTGCCTCTGCCTCCCAAGTGCTGGGATTAAAGGCGTGCGCCACCACCGCCCGGCTTTACACAGGAATATTTAAACCCATACTTTCAGCAATGCTGTTGCCTCCATTTACGGCCTGAAGGCCAGGCTAACGGGGCTTCTTTCACTTTGGTACTTTTAATTTTTCCACTCATTTATTTATTTTGTGTGCTGCTGCACAATCCCATGGTGCCTGTGTGGAGGTGAGAGGACAACCTACAGGAATCAATCCTCTTCTTCCATGTGGGTTCCAGGGATTGACCCTGAGTGACTGGTCTTGCAGCAGGCACCTTTACCCACCACTCTCAACATCCCATTACTTTGGTGCTTAAGGCCTGGCCCATATTTCTTCCAAAAGACATGCAAACTGTTAGGTAAGCCAATAATTCAAGACAAGGTTAAAACAAAGACATGATTTAAGTCTAGATTGGCACATGAACCCATTCCAGCCACTAAGCAGGACAGAACACGAGCCTTTGATTGCTGGGCCCTGCTTATTGGCTGTTAAAGGCTCAGGCTCACAAGTAACAGACTTTTTATTATTAAAAATCCGAAAGGGCAAGCAAGTGTCAATAATTTTGGATTTATTTGTTACCTAGCTGACATGTGGAAGCTTTGTAGATGCTGCAGTTCAATTTCAGGGCCAATACTTACAGTCTTTTGGCATGGAGACAGTAGAGAGTTTGTAAGGTTAGAGTTTTTAAGCTGTACTTAAGTCTCTAGAAAGGCTGAGCTTAGGTGGGAAATACACACTGCTGAACTTCCAGATAAACTTAAAAAAGAATTCTCCAGGGCAAGGCTGTTAATGGTCAGTCATAATGTGGTAACCTTGGGGTTCTTCTTTGTTTTCAGGTTATTTCAGCCCAGCACTGACTGAAGATGAGTTTTCTTCAGTTTAGGAATATGGATTTAGCCATACCCTGGAAGCCATCAATGTCAGAGATCTCTGAAGCATCAGTGGTGCTCATTTTTTCTTAAATTATTTCTTTTTTTTAGACCAGGAAGATGGCTCATCAGACGCTGGTCACACCAGCCTGGACACCTAAGTTCCATCCCTGGAACCCATGTGGTGGTAGAAGGAGAAAAAGGACCAAAGTTCTCCTCTGACCTCCACACACAATAAATAAAAATTAAAAAAATATTTCTTTTCCTGTATTGCCATTGAAAAAAAAGTTCAGGCTGGAGGGATGGCTCTGCAGTTAAGAGCACTGGCCGTTCTTCCAGAGGACCCAGGTTCAATTCCCACCACCCACATAGAAGCTCACAACTGTCTGTAACTCCTGTTCCAGGGGATCTGGCATCCTCACACAGACATACATGCAGGCAAAACACCAATGGACATGAAATGAAAATTAAATTTAAAAAAAAAGAAGAAGAAAAGTTCATTACTTGTTAGGTTTTCTGGTACATTTGAGTAACAGACCCAAACTCAAGGGTCCACAGCCAACAAGGCGAAAGAAAAAGATTCTACGAAGCTAACCAATGCCTCAGTCACTGACAAATGTGGTACAATGCAGTCTAAACACAACTGTTTGGAAATAAATCACAATTCTCTTATGTTGGCAAAAAGAGTATTTAGACAATGAAGGCAAAACATAATGTTAAAAAATAAAAGCATTTCATGCATGGTGGTTCACACCGTGTATCCTAGCACTTGGGATACACAGAGAAACCCTGTCTTGAAAACTCAAAAAAAAAAAAAAAGGAAAAGCAGTGTGAATCCCCCAGTCGTGACTGCAGCAACCCAGCCAGCCCTCTGCGGCTGTCTTCCCTACTTCCTCATCTCTTGCCTTCCCGGGGCTGTGCAGTTATGTGTTCCCTAAACATCAGGGCTGGGATGCATGAAGCTTGTAGTCTATTTTGCAGCCCTGGTCATTTGATAAACAACTGGGAAGGAGCCAGAGCACATCACCTCACGGAAAACTCCACCCTCCAGCTCACTAGCTCCTCTTTCACTCTACCCAGGACAGTAAGGACAAAGGTGGGTCACCACTCTCCACACCTATGTTGAAGGATGGAGGGAACTCATGTTCTCACGGTTCCTCACACCCCAGGCTCATTCACAGGAGACTTAAACCTACCTGAATGACTTCCTCTGGTATAGCTTCTTGCTTGTACTGGGTTCCATACCATTGCTCTGTGTGGTCGGTTTTCCCTTCAAATGATTTTGAAACTATTGCCACCCTAGAGACAGATGGAAAAACAAACAGAAATAAGCCTGTAAACTTATGTTACATATATGTATAGACTCTGAACCATGAAAATGTAAATAATGTCCAAGAATGGGTTGGGCCTTGCCCTAGTTTGCTTTCTCTGCTGTGATAAATACTAGGTCCAAAAGCATGCTGGTGAAGAAAGGGTTTATTTCATCTTTAGGTCACAGTCCTTCATTGAGGGATGTCAGGGCAGGAACCTGGGGACAAGAATGGAAGCAGAACCGTGAGGGATGCTGCTTACAAGCTTGCTCCTTGTGGCTCTCGGCTTGCTTTTTTTTCTTTTCTTTCCTTATTTTTTGTTTTATTTTGTTTTTTTCAAGACAGGACTTCTCTGGTTAGTACTGGCTGTCCTGGACTCCCTTCATAGACAGGCTGGCCTTGAGCCCACAGAGACTCACCTACCTGCCTCTGCCTTACGAGTGCTGGAACTAAAGGCATGCACAACCACGCCCAGCTCAGCTTGCTTTTTAAACATAACTCAGAACTACTGTTCAGTGGGCTAGAAACCCCCACACCCACTCAACATTAGTCAAGAAAATGGCCCACCAACTCGACTATAAGCCAATCTGATAGAGGCATTTTCTCAATTGAAGCACTCTTTTCTCAGATGACCAAAGCTTGTGTCAAAAAAAAAAAAAAAAAAAAAAAAAAACCACCTCAGGCCTCTTAGACCCAATCAACAGGCAACAGACACACAGGCTTCTGAGCCCAGGGCCATTGTCCTTTGTTTGTGGCTCATTGTTTTTAGTGTGAAAACTAAAACGTCAAGGTATTCTATTGACTATTTTCTTTCCCCTTGAGACAGGGTTTCTCTGTGTAGCCCTTGCTGTCCTGGACTCTCTTTGTAGACCAGGCTGGCCTCGAACTCACAGAGATCCGCCTGTCTCTGTCTCCCGAGTATTGGGATTAAAGGTGTGTGCCACCACTGCCTGGCTCTGTTCTGAGTTCTTTTCTTACCAGAAACTAACATCAAATTTATCTACTCCAAGCACACTGGTCTTCCTGTCAGTAGGGTAAAAGGGAACAAGGAGAAATACCTATCTTCTGGCCTATTAAGAACTAAGTTGGCAGGGGGGGGGGGGCGGCTGGAGAGATGGCTCAGCAGTTAAGACCACTGGCTACTCTTCCAGAGGACCTGAGTTCAATTCCCAGCAACCACATGGTAGTTCACAACTATCCACAATGTGATCTGACGCCCTCTTCTGGCTGCAAGTGTACATTCAGATAGAGCACCCACTCACACATAAAATAAATAAATAAATCTTAAAAAAAAAGAACTAAGTTTGATGAGACACCAGAAACTACCTAGAAGAGAACTCAAATGGGGACAGTCAAGAAATGTGATGTTTTAATGTCCTCTATAGCCTTGGGGATTTGGATGTTTGGTCCCTAGTTAGGAGTCCTGTTTTAGGTAGGTGCAGGAAGTATGGCCCTGCTGGAGGAACTATTTCACTGGGGGTGGGTTTAGAAAAATTTAAAAAACTCTTGCCATTTCTAGTTTGCTCTTTCTCCTCTGTTCTTGCGGTTCATGATATGAGATCTCCACTTCTTGTTCCTGCTGCCATACTTCCCTGCCATGGTGGTCTCTTATGCTTCTGGAACCATAAGCCAAATAAACTCTTCCTTCTATAAGTTGCCTTGGCCATGGTGCTTTAGCACAACAAAAATAACTTATACAAGGAGGGAAGGTAGAGGTAAGGTCCCATTGCTGAAGAAACTACCCAAACAACTCACTGAACATGAAGAGGTAAAGCTGGTGCCCACATAGAACCTTCACCCCCATATTCTAGTGTCTATGACATGGAAAGTCACTCTGTAGGCAACCAAAAGAGAAAAATAATTATCAACCCAACCATAAAATCTTTGATCTACCATTTGTCCTGCCTGTAAAATAAACTAGGGCAATGATGGCACAAACCTTGTGGTAGCAACCAACCAATGTCTGATTTGACTTAAGGCCCACTCCATGAGATGGAACCCATACCTGACACTGCTTGGATGACCAAGAACCAGAATCTAGTTAGTCCAGAGACGTAGGGTAAAACCAAATGCTATTAGTCTTTTTTTTTTTTTTTTTTTGAGACAGGGTTTCTCTGTGTAACAGTATGGGCTGTCTTGGAATTCACTTTGTAGACCAGGAAGGCCTTGAACTCACACAGATCCACCTGCCTCTACCTCCCAAGTGCTGGGATTAAAGGTATCTACCACCATGCCCAGCTATACTACTGGTCTTTAAAAAAAGTTAAAAAACAAAAACAAACAAACAAACAAAAAAAAACCAATAAAATGACTCCTAATGATATTCTGCTATACTCATAGATCAGGGCCTTATTCAGTCATCATCAGAGAGGGTTCTTCCTGTAGCAGATAGGAACAAATATAGAGAACCACAGCCAGACTTCTGGATGTATACATGAGAGGGTCTCTGATTCTAGTGCCTTCTTCTTGGGGCTCTTTTATTTTTCTGTTGTCTTATCCAACTTCAATATGATGGCTTTTGTTTTACCTTATTATATTTTATTTTGTTATGTTTTGTTGTTTTCTCCTAAATGCCTGTTATTTTCTAATGAGATAAGACAGAGAGTGGCTCCAGATGGGAGAGGAAGTGGGGAGGAACTGGGAGTAGAAGGAGGGGAAAATGTAATCAGGATATATTGTATGAGAAAGAATCTATGTTTAATAAAGGTGTTGGGGGGGCAGTCGGCTAAAATGCAGACTACTGGTAACTTCAAGTTAGCGAAAAGATGTTAAGGAAGTTGATGGGACCCACCTGGGAACAAAATGTTTCCTAACTACAGATATTAAAGGACATAGGAAACGACTTCTCATGAGACTTTTGCAAATAATGCCTGAGAGAAAAAGAAGACAACAACTGAAGAATGGAAAGAAGCCTAGCAGGTAATTGTGTCAAATTCAGTTACTCTGAGGACATAAGCCTGGCAAACAGAAACCTGGATGTGGTAGATACTCTGACTCACATTCTTTGAAATCTTGCCAAAGTCTCAATGAAGATCTAAACTAACCAGTCATTTAGCCTTTCGAGGCTTCAGTTTCATTATTTTTTTTTAAATAGGAGATTCAAATTAGATTAACCTTATTCTTCCACTAGTAGAATTCTACAGTTCCATAACAAATCAGATTTTTGTTTGTTTCTGGTGTTGGAATTAAACCCAGGACCTTGCACATGCTGAGTACATGCACTACCACTAAGTTATTCCCTCAACCCCTCAAATTAGATTTTTAGAAGATATACACAAAAGAAAACAAAGTATAAAACAAACAAAAATTCTACTGAAGAAACAAAATCAAAGAATAACAGCAAAAGACAAGTACTGAGGAAACCCAGGCTTATACAAAGTGCTGAAATGTGTGTGTGTGTGTGTGTGTGTGTGTGTGTGTGTGTGTCTGTCTGTCTGTCTTCTTAACCACTGAACCCTCACTCCAGCCCCCAACTGTATTTCTTAGACTAAGAAGGAATCCAGCAAGGAAGAAGAAAAATGAGGCTAAAAGCTTGAAGAAAATTCTGTCAACTTTTCTGGAACTCTTACCATAGCAGCTTGAATTCTGCAAAGATAAACATAATTCCTATCTAGAGGAAACTCATACTTAATAGAACACATGACTTTAAAGCAAACTGCTAAGTTAATCCCATGTTAAGAGACGCTTGTCTTACTAAACTATCTTAGGAAAACACCATTGATCATCACACTGTGCAGGTGTAAACACAGAAAGAGCTGATGAGGAGGATAGGGGGTCAGTGAGAGCATCAGATACAATCACAGCTCCAGGCACAAACCACACATTCTCTGCACACAGTGAAGCAACGAACCCAAACTTGCCAGGCTTGGTGGCGCACGCCTTTAATCCAGCATTCAGGAGACAGAGGCAGGCAGATCTCTGTGAGTTCCAGGGCAGCCTGGTCTACAAAGTGAATTCCAGGACAGCCCATACTGTTACACAGAGAAATCCTGTCTCAAAACACCAATAAATAAATAAATAAACAAACAAAATAATAATAATAATTTGAAAAGGAAGCAACAAACCCAACAGTCACAGGTCATATTTCAGAAAGGCTTGAGGATATAAAAAGAGGCTGACCACTAGAGATGGGCAAATGCTCGTATTTTTTAAGAGAAAGGAATAGAACCTGAACGCCATAAGCCAGTGGATTAAGCACAGACAACTGACAGAATTCTACAACCAATGCTTTGGGAATTAAACAGACCAGAAGACAGGCCCTGATTGGATTCATCATGAGTAACAGCTCTCAGATTAATAGACTTATTTGTGACTGAAACTGGGCACACAGCAAAGACACTCCTGCTGCACCGTGATGGAATATGATAAACACACCGTTTAACTGATAAGGCATAAGGTGCGTAACAAGGATGAAGTAGAGGCAGGAAACACCCACGGACCAGCAAAGAGTATCAACACTGAGAAGAAATTTCTCTTCCTTATACTTCATGAGCTCCCTATCATTAGAGGAATTCAGACCTCAGATGGGAACTACCTAGGTGACACAGCGTAAGAGCAGCACACTAATGGGCTGTATTAAATGACCTCTCACCATCTTTTCATTCTGAGAGTTTCCTTTCCTGGTTGCAATGTTAAGCTTGTTTCCCTGGGACTGAAAGAGTAATTGTACCTTTGGGTGACACAGCTCATGCCTGGCAGCTGGGAAGGTTATCCCAGGCTGTTCCGCACTTCCTTAGTGACTGACCTGCCACAGTTACAGCAATCACAGAACCTAAGCCTCTACAGGAAAACTGTGTTTCTTTGAAGTGAGCATAGGAGGAAAAGGAGATTCTTAAATTCTAATTGCACAAGATAGCAAATTTAGAAACATGCAATTTAATCAAACGTAAAGCCCAGGCTCCAGCACATTCACTCCTAAAATGCTATTAGTACTGGCTTTAGCAGCAAGGTTACATTTAAATGATTTTTAAGGCTGTGCGTGTGTGCGTGCGTGCTCACACATGCCATGTATCTGGGTACCCATGCTACACTGTGCATGCATGGTCAGAGAACAGCTTTGTGGAGTCAGTTTTTTCTTCCACCTTAATGTGGATTCAAGGATCAAATTCAGGTCACCAGCCTTACATGACAAGCAAGCTTACTTGCTGATACATTTCGGGGTCCTATAAATTCTTTTAGTTAGTTGTTTGTTCTTTGAGACTGGGTCTTGCTATACAGCCCAAGCTGACCTCAAACTTGCCACTACACTAAGACATTTAGTAGTTTCTGAGTGGAGGTCTTGTTTAATTTTGGCTAAATGCCCAAGTATTTTATGGTTTCGTTGCTTTTATAAATATTTTAACTTCCCCATTTCTGTGTGGCTATATACAGAAATGCAACTGAGTTAGAGTCACTGACCTTACAGCAATGCACCTCTGCCTGTAACTCCAGTTCCAAGAGAGCCAATACCCTGACTTCTAAGGGTACACTCCACATGTGGCACATACGACAGAAAGATATGTATACATTAAATCAAAATAGATCTTAAAACAAATAAATAAACTGAACACAAGATATACTGTAATTTGTTGTGATTGGATACATGAAAATAGAGATTTAATTTCTGTATGATCTCATAATTTATTTTCATTGGGAAAGATTTCTAAACTTTGACTCTTAATGTATTTTCTTTTTTAACCAAAAACTAAGACATTGTATTATCAAACTTAACAAAGTTTGATAATAATCTGTACTAATATGAACATTTTCTCAATTTTATCACTAAATAAGATACTCAACTAGATCCTAGCTCCAGATGGACAATGTCTGAGCTGTGCTGGGTGACAGGACACCTGGCTTGTAGTGCTCACCTGGTGGGTGAAGGAGAATCCTGCATTTACCTGCTATGAGAAGTTAAGAAATCTAAGTTTGAATTTGGTTTGTTTTCTCTTTTGTCATTTCTATCACTGGACTTTAGGAAAGAGGATGAATGAAGAGAATTGGGTTACAGGTAAAAGTCTTTTGGGGACTGGAGAGATGGCTCAGTAGCTAAGAGCACTGGCTGTTCTTCCAGAGGACCTGGGTTCAATTCCCAGCACCCACATGGTAGCTCACAGCTGTCTGTAACCCCTGTTCCAGGGGATCCAACACCCTCACACAGACATACATGCAGTCAAAAGACCAATGTACATAAAATAAAAATAAATAAAATTTTAAAAAAGATTAAAAAGAAAAAAAAAAAAAGACTGTTGGGCATGGTGACACATTCCTCTAATCCCAGAACTCGGGAGATAGAGGCAAACAGATCTCTGTGAGTTTGAGGCCAGCCTGGTCTACAAAGAGAGTCTAGGACAGCCAAGACTCTGCTACAGAGAAACCCTGTCTTGAAAAACAAAAACAAAAAACAAAACCAAAGAAAGACTGTAGAGAGCTGCGACGTGCCGCGCCTTAAAAATGGCGCTGGTCTCCGCCTTCCACCAGCCCGACGGTGAGCGCTCTCGGTGGTAAACAAGTCCATATTTGGCTAAGACCGCTGATCTGGCTTGCTTCCGCATACGTGGGCCTCTAAGATAGCACTACGTGGCTTTACTTCATTGGCTGTTCATTTAGTATTTAGCCTGTGGGTTGGGTCTGCCCGGCCCTTTTCGGAAGACTGTTTTCAAGGGACCTGAATAAACTGCAGGAGAAGAGCTTTTGCGAGTTGCGTCGTTCTTGCTGGTCGAGAGGGACGCGACAAGTGGTGGCCCGTACGGGGAACCCAGAAAAGACTCAGAACTCCTGCAGTCAGGGGCAACGCGTTGGTAAGTTCCTGGGATAAATCAGGACAATAAAGTTTCACGGAGATAGCGAACACAAGGTAAAGTTTCGCGGAGATAGCGAACGTACGGTGAAGTTTCGCGGAGATAGTGAACGTACGGTAAAGTTTCGCGGAGATAGCGAACAAAAGATACAGTTTCGTGGGGAAGCTTCAAACCGAAAGTAAAATTTTTAAACATGGGGTTGTCTGAGTCACACCCAATTTTTCTGGCTCTTCAGGAGCTACTTTTAGCTAGGAATTTGAAGATTAAGAAGTCTACCCTAGAAAGATTTTTGAATGAATGTGATTCCGTGGCTCCGTGGTTTGCGGTGTCCGGGAATCTTACAGTATCCTGCTGGGACAGATTGGGCAGGGACTTGGATTTTGCTTGGGAGCAAGGGACTCTGAAGCATGGAGTAAGACCGATTTGGAAAATGGTGAGGAGTTGTTTAGAAGATCAGAGATGTTGTAATGCAATCAAAGAGGGAGAGTCAGCCTTGGAACTGCTGCAAGGGGAAAGATCTGAGCAAGTAGACAGTGAAAAGGAAAGTAACAAAGGCGAAAGATTTGAGCAGGCAGACAGTGAAAAGGGAGGCAAAAAGAAAGTTCCTCTCTATCCTGATCTTACAGATTTTAGAGATTTTAGAGATTTTGAGGACTCAGAGAGCACAGATTCTGAAGGAGAGCTACACGCTCTACTAGAACAGTTGGAGAGGACTTATAAGAAAAAAGGAAAAGAAAAAAGTAAAAGAGAAGGACACGCAGGCAGCAGTCGGTGTGGGAGGAGCCGCTGCTGCAGTCGGTGTGGGTGGAGCTGTTGCCATGGCGCCTGACACGTCAGCGGCAGTCGGAGTGGGTGGAGTCGTTGTTACAGCGCCTTCAGCCACGCTGGCGGCAGCTGGTGTAAACAAAGCCGTTGCCATGGCACCTTCAACTCCTCCCCCATATCCAGAAGCCACTCAGACAGAGCAGCCAGTTCAGTCCCTGAAAGTAGGGAGATCTTTCTGCCCGGGGATGTGGACACAAGTAAGAACAGAATAGAACATTATCCCACTACACTTGCTGCTTTAGCCTTGAATGGTATTCAACAATGCTTGCAGTCTTTTGGAGTTGCTCCTGCCAGTATAATAGTGCCCTATTCCAGTTATCAAATTAAGATTTTGTGTGGCACTGTAGATGACTGGGCAATATTGCAATGTAGCTTTGAAGGAGTGATTGATAACCATTATCCTAAACATCCATTACTATTATTTTTTAAGGAGCACCCAGTGATATTCCCTAAGGTTACTTCAGCAGTACCACTTCGAGGGTCACCAAATGTGTTTACTGACGGCTCAAAGACAGGCTGTGGAGCCTATTTGATAGAAAGACAAGAGCCCGTGTTATGTCAATTTCAACCGGGCTCCCCCCAAATAGTAGAATTGAAAATAGTAATGGAGGTGTTTAAAAGATGTCAATTTGCATTCAATTTGATTTAAGATTCAGTTTATGTGGTCAACGCAGTGAAAGTATTAGAATTAGCAGGTCCTATTAAGAATAGTAGTACTGTATGTGCCTTATTACAAGAGTTACAAGTTTTAATCTGGCAGAGAAAAAGGTGTTTTTATATTCAACATATCAGAGCACATACAGGATTACCTGGACCATTAAGTGAAGGTAATGATAAAGTTGATCAATGGACCAGGATGGAATGCATTTTTTGGAGCTCATTCCTGGACCAAGCCAGACAGTTTCACCAATTATTTCATGTAAATGCAAAAACTCTACAGCAGAAATTCCATTTGTCTAGAGCAGATGCTAGACAAGTAGTTTTGGACTGTCCTCAGTGTGTGATTCATCATCATCCTCCCAGTGTGGGAGTGAACCCTAGAGGGTTGATGCCACTCAAAATCTGGCAAATGGACGTTACCCACATTTCAGAGTTTGGAACCTTAAAATATATTCATGTATCTGTGGATACCTGCTCAGGTATCATACATGCTACACCTATGAGTGGAGAAAAGGCTCGCAATGTCATAGGACATTGCTTAGAAGCCTGGGCTGCATGGGGAAAACCACAGCAGCTAAAAACGGACAATGGACCAGCCTATACGGCTCAGTCCTTTGTCTCCTTCTGTAATCAGATGGAGGTACAGCTTAATCACGGATTACCGTATAATCCTCAAGGACAAGGAATTGTGGAGCGTGCTCATCGCACCTTGAAAGAATGCTTGCAAAAACAAAAAGGGGGAATAGGCCAAGGCCGTACCCCCAAGGAAAGAATGTCTTTAGTCTTATTTACTTTAAATTTTTTCAATTTGGATGCTCAAGGCTGCTCAGCAGCGGACAGACATCAGGATTCCCATGGTCCACCTAAAAGCATGGTGAAGTGGAAGGACATTCTGACAGGCTCTTGGCGGGGGCCTGACCCCGTGCTAACATGGGCGAGAGGGTCTGTTTGTGTTTTTCCTCAGGATCAACAAGATCCAGTGTGGGTGCCTGAACGCCTTGTGAGGAAGATTCGTCATGATCAAAGAGGTAATTTTTCCCTAGGGTCTGCTACCAGATTGGATTTCTCTAGTGGTAGTGGCTCTGGTACTTGGAATTCTTTGTTTCATTCTTATCGCAACAAGAGCTTTTCAGCTTCGCCAGTATGTCTCTGGCCTCCTTTTCTGTGGATTGTAAGTAATGGGAGTGCATCCTTAGGTGAAGAAAAGTTAGTATGCACTCCAGGCACATGTTTTTATGCCCTATGCTGGAATGCCACAGCCTTTCCTGTGGCTGTGGTGACTAGAATGCCTCGATATATACCAGTTCCTGTAGAGGCTCCTAATACCATGATGCTATTCAGATTTAAAAGAGATTTTGGCATCACTGCAGCTATTGTTACTGCTATCACTATTGCTGCTGTGGGAGCTACTGCATCAGCTATTGCCTTGTCTAGTTCTATACAGACTGCCAATGCCCTGAATAACATCTCAGCCACTGTGGCACAGGCATTGGATACTCAGACCTCTATGAATTCTCATCTCAAAGGAGGTCTTATGATAGTTAATCAACGCATAGATTTAATACAAGAACAGATTGATTCTCTTTGGCAACTAGCACAATTAGGGTGTGAGTGGAAAATGCAAGGTTTGTGTGTTACTTCCGTGCAGTATCAAAATTTTACAAAGGCTGCTAATTTGTCTAGACAATTGTCAAAGTTCCTCTTACAGGATTGGTCGGCTGAATTTGAAAATTTGATGAGAGAGCTGAGAGCAACAATTGTCCACATCAACTCCACTCGAGTGGATCTGAGCCTGGCTACTGGCTTGACTTCTTGGATACAGACGGCTATGGATCATCTTAAGGAGTGGGCGGGCGTAGGCTCTTTGGCGATACTAATGATGCTAGCCTCTCTGGTTTGCCTATGGTGCATCTACAAAATGAGAACCACACAAAAGCGTAATGCAGCCATGATTATACAAGCCCTTGTCGCCATTGAGGCGGGCCAGTCCCCTCAGGCATGGCTTGCTGCCGTGAAGTAAATCTTCACTAAGCATAGTCCCTGCCCACTAGGTATTCGTTCCACGGATATTAGGGTCTGGTAAGTCAGTGACGGAGTTGACGGGTAAGTCTCGGCCACCTAAGACAGGGCAGTCCCGAGTGGGGAGGCTGACCCAGAGACGGGTAAGAGTTTGAGCACCGCCCTCCTACAGGCTCAGGCCCACCGTGAGATCCCCAGATAGGGGATTATGAAACCTTTCCAGGGACTTCTACCAACTTTAGAAAAAATAAAAAAAAAGGAGGAACTGTAGAGAGCTGCGACGTGCCGCGCCTTAAAAATGGCGCTGGTCTCCGCCTTCCACCAGCCCGACGGTGAGCGCTCTCGGTGGTAAACAAGTCCATATTTGGCTAAGACCGCTGATCTGGCTTGCTTCCGCATACGTGGGCCTCTAAGATAGCACTACGTGGCTTTACTTGATTGGCTGTTCATTTAGTATTTAGCCTGTGGGTTGGGTCTGCCCGGCCCTTTTCGGAAGACTGTTTTCAAGGGACCTGAATAAACTGCAGGAGAAGAGCTTTTGCGAGTTGCGTCGTTCTTGCTGGTCGAGAGGGACGCGACAAAAGACTGATTGTGTACTGATGGTTGAAGTTTGCTGTTGGTTCATTATACTATTCTGCACTTTTGCAACCAAATTTTTTTTTTTTTGGTTATATATTGATAGAAGGTTTCATGTAACCCAGCTTAGCCTCAAACTCACCATGTAAATGAGGCTGACCCTAAATGCTTGCTTGCTAAGTTCTGGAATTATGGGTGAACACCATCATAACAGGCTTGTCATCATACTTGATTCCAAAAGTTCCAAGGCCTGGTTGGGAGGTACACACCTTTAGTCCACAGCTCTCTGAAAACAGAAGTAGGCTTATTTCTGTGAGTTTGAGGCCAACCTGGTCTACACAGTGAGGTCCAGGTCACCCAAGGCTACATAGTGTGATCCTGCCTCAAAAATAAATAAGTAAATAGAAACAAAAGTGTTTTATTCACTATCATGAATTTTTAGATTCTAACCATGAGAAAAATTTAGTATGTAACAGCAATCTGTAGATGACTCACCGGACATTTTCTGGTCTGAGTTTATCAAGAACCATGTCTATCAAGTCAGGTCTAAATTCTTCCAGTAAATATTCAGCTGTGAGCACTCCATTTAGGGGGTAATACTTTGAAAAAGGAAAATATAAACAGTTAACATTTGAAGGCTACCACATTTTATTAACATAAGCAGATTTCTAATATATTAAGTTTATTATTTTATATGCTGCTTTCCTTCCATTAGCAAACATTCTGTGTTTACTAATGTTTCATGCATGTCACTCTGTTCCCTCTATCTTTATTTTCTGCAGTGCTGGGACTGAGCCAGGACCTTGTGCACTAGGCAGACCTTCCTCAACTACTACTGGCACAACCTGCCACATGTTGAAGTCTCACATAGGATGATTCTGCCAAGTACACTACCAACCTTCATATATACTTATATGACTGAGACTATAACAATTTGTTTTTGATGGGGTGGGAAAGTAAAATTTAGTTCTATAGCCCAGGCTAGTCTGGAACTCAACATCCTACCTCAGACCTTACAAGCATGAGCCACCAAACTGGGCTCTCACATTTGTTCTGAGGAAAAATATAATATTTTTGGTTAAAAGTTGATATGTGCTAATGAAAAATTGACAATGAAATATTGACACCTACAGGACTCTTTTTTTTTTTTTTGGCTTTTGAGACAGGGCTCTCTGTGTATCCTTGACTGTCCTGGACTCACTTTGTAGACCAGGCTGGCCTTGAACTCACAGAGATCTGCCTGCCTCTGCCTCCTGAGTGCTTGGATTAAAGGCGTGTGCCACCACACCCAATGCCTACAGGACTCTTAACATACAGTGCACAACACTTTTATAAACTATTTCTCTCAAATTTCTGTGAATGAAATCAAACATTTACAAAGTTGTAGAAAGAAATGGATTATATTCTGGCTCCTGTAGAAAACCACTAGAGAAGTTTATGATGTTGCTTTAGTAAATGTAATTTCTAAAATACTGAGATAGACTGATTCATCATGAAAACTCTATTGAACAGCTTTTCTGTGCTAGCTACTACTTCAGGTTTTGAAGACAAAGGATAGAAAGACACACGAAGTCCCTGCTCTCCAGGGAACATGTATTCTAACTGGTACAATAAACAAACTAGTTGTGTCATATTCATGAGAGGTACTGTGAAGGAAATAAGAGGGACAGAGGCAGGACTATGGTTTGGGAGGCCAGGGAAAGTCTTCTTGAAAGCCATGTATAAGGAGAATCAAACACCAGAGACGCCCCATGTACATACAAGTCCAAAGGTCTTAAAAGAACAACAACAACAACAAAAAAGAACAGCCAGGTATGGTGGTGCATGCCTGTCACAACAGCCACTCTGGAGGCTGAGGCAGGAGGACTGAAATTCAAGGCTTGACACAGCTACAAAGCAAGCTTAAGACCAGAGCAGCTCAGTGAGAGTATTTCAGAACAAAAACAAAAGTGCAAACAAAGAGGCCTGCGGATACAGCTTCCCCGTGAGAGGTCACAGGTTCAACCTCTATTGCTATAAAAGGGAGAGGGAGGGGTACGATTAATGTGTGAAAATTAGACAGAAAGCTAGAACAGCTGGACAGAACAGGAATGGAGAGGGAAGCTGGAGAGTGAGGAGGAATGTGGCCAGAGAGCATGGCACCGCTCAGATTACCCTGCAGGCCAAGGATGGTCTGTCTGGATTTTATGACAATGCCAAAGGAAAACCATCAGAGAATTTTAACCAAGAGAATAAATAATCTGAATTTAGTTTTCAAAACCCACTGAAGGGCTAAAGGTAGAGTTCAGTTTAGAGTGCTTGCCTAGCATATAAGGCCTTGAGTGTGATCCCAAAACCACAAAATAAATAAATAACTTAAAGACGTAGGCCTTAAAAAAAAAATCACCAAAGCTAGAAAAGTAAGCTATCATGGAGAACAAAATGGAAAACAGAGGTAGGAGACCATGATAGTAGCACGGGTAAAAAATGATATTAACTCAGACTAAATAAAGCAGGGACAAGGACATGGGAAAAGTAGATGATATAAAATGTTCAGAGGAAGCACTTGACAGATGCTGTAGAATTTAAAGATGCAGCCAAAACCCAAAATGCCCATTGTGGTGGTGTGAATGAAAACGGGGCTTTTCCATTCACACAGGCCCACAGCAAGTGGCACTAGTAGGAGGCGTGGCCTGGTTGGAGGAGGTGGGTCACTGGGGGTGACTCTAAGATTTCAGGAGCTCAAGCCAAGCCCAGTGTCACTCTCTGACTGCTGCCTAAAGATGCAGAGGTAGCACTCTCAGCTACTTCTCCAGCAACATGTCTGCCTGAGTGTTTCCATGCTTCCCATCATGCTGATAATGGACTAAACTAAACCTCTGAACTGTAAGCCAGCTCCAGTTAAATGCTTTCTTTAAAAGAGTTTCCATGGTCATGGTGTCTCCTTACAGCAACAAAACTCTAATTAAGACACCCATGTAATGAAAATACTACAGAAAGTAATTTTTAGGATCAGGAACAGTACCATTCTAAGCATATCTTGTCATCAAAGTTTGCCCGGTGCTAAAATGTCTGAAGTGTTTTGAGTCCCAATCTGTATCATTTGTGTGGTACTGAAGGTCACGTGGAGGATCTAAGAGATTCTACACACCTCTGTGAACAGGAAAATCAACTTAGAGGATCTAAGAGACTCTACACACCTCTGTGAACAGGAAAATCAACTTAGAGGATCTAAAAGATTCTACACACCTCTGTGAACAGGAAAATCAACTTACATGCAATTTTCCTGCAATCTTAGATGTATAGCCTCGTGGTCTCTCTTTGTCTTTAAACCTGAAAGCAACAGCATTCAAGTCCTAAAGCAGAAAGTTAACCAATTAGACATAAGTAAACTATTATTCAGAAATACATTTTTAGTGTTTTGTTTGAACTACAGGCTTTGTGCTCCAATTTTATCATCATTACCCTTATCAAGGCAGTACTTGATTTAGGAATGTATAAGACATGGAAAAAATACATTAAAACTTCTCAACATAGGCTTAAGAAAAAAAAAATAGCAAACAATGCTAAAGGAAAATAACCAGGTGATTTGGAAAGGTGCCACGCCTGGGCATGATGGCACGGGTTTGGAATCCTAGCACTTTAGAAGGCTGAGGCAGGAGGATCAATCTGGCCTGGAGAGCTCAATGACAAGAATACATTTTAGAAAGAGAAGGTGCTACCTACTACCTACATTACTAAAATAAGTCAAGGCGCCAGACAGCTGTGAGACGACCTTGTGAAACCCAAAAATTCCACACATGATTATTTGGAGACCTGTTGCTGCCACATTAGAAATTACTGTCATAAAATTTCCACAAGCAATAATTATACTTTAAATTTTTGCCAATTTTAGCAAGACATTCCTTGGGCTGGGAATATAGCTCAGTGGTAGGGTGCTTGCCTAACATGTACAGAGTCTAGCATTGGATCTCCAGTACTTATGGGAAAAAGTTGCCCAATCCAAAACACATGGCAGAATTCTGATAGGTCTTTATAGATAAAGTATTTCTTTAATCTCTTTTAAAAGAAGCCTTTAAAAATTTGAAAGGCAGGCTGGAGAGATGGCTCAGAGGTTAAGAGCACTGGCTGTTCTTCCAGAGGTCCTGAGTTCCATTCCCAGCACCACATGCTGGGCTCATAACCATCTATAATGAGATCTGGTGTCCTCTTCTGGCCTGCAGGCACACATGCCGGCTGAACACTGCATATATAATAAATATATATATATATTATAAATCTTAAAATAAAATACAGCTTCTCATATTAAAAAAAAAATTGAAAGTCAGCGGGGCTGTAGTGTCACACACCTTTACTCCAGAGGCAGAAACAGGTGGATCTCTGAGTTCGAGGCCAGCCTGATCTACAAAGCTATTTCCAGGACAGCCAGGGTTGCACAGAAAAACCCTGTCTCAAAAATAAATAAATAAATAAACTTTGAAAGACAAAACACATTCTGTTTTATATATATATACATTTTTTTTAAAAGCCAGATATGGTGGTCTAAGCCTTTAATCCCAGCGCTAGGGAAGAAGAGGCAGGTAGAGAGTTCTGAGAATTCTAGGCCAGTCAAATATACATGGTGAGATGTAAATTGTTTCTGAAGAACACAATTATTATATATGAAACAATTCATTGTTTCTTTTAGAATTCACTATCACCAGATCTAAAATCAACAGATTTTATGCAGCTTCAGGCAGGAAGAAGTGACAAACCCTGGAAGGTGCTAGCTCTCTGCTTTAAGAGGCTACATGACCCTTCAACCCCTAAATCGTGACCCAACTAACAAATCAGATTGCAACAATTAAGCCTTAATGCAACTATCCATTGCAACATTTTAGACCTTAATTAAGGAAAAAATAGAAGTTTAACTGGGCCTTTAAATTAGTTCACATACATTTGTTTTTGAAAAATAGATGTCTTAAGAAAATTGTTGGTGAAACAAAAGTACCTTGCACTCTTGGAAAACCCATTCTTGAGGTCCTTCTGCGCGTAGCTTCTGAATGTATTGAAACATGTGCAAAATTATATCTTCAACATGTACTGGAAAAAAGGGGCACACTTAAAAATCATTCAGTCCTTGAACCCTCCAAGCACGGGCTCACTCCTAAGGTAAATCAGGTTTGTAAAGATGGTCCCTTTCAGGAAAGAACTCCTCACTTCCCTATGTCTGGGTTTAGATGTCCCACACACAGCCCTCTGGACTCAGGGATATATGACAGAAGAGACATGGGGACAGTGAATGTACATTTTACCAATAAAACAAAGTAAACTGTTAAGAACATTTTACTGCCGGGTGGTGGTGGCGCACGCCTTTAATCCCAGCGTTTGGGAGGCAGAGGTAGGGAGGTTCGAGGCCAGCCTGGTCTACAGAGCGAGTCCAGGACAGCCAGGGCTGTTACACAGAGAAACCCTGTCTTGAAAAAAAAAATTTACTAATACATATACATTTTACCAATAAAACAAAATGTTAAGAACTAAGGGTTATCACAAACAAAGGTCAAGTTACATATGGAAAATACAATGGATAAAGTGTATGAATTAAAGTGTTTACAACTTTTTTTTTTTCACCATGAAACAGACCTATGGCATGAGAAATCAAAATAAATCCAATCAATACTTACGTAACCCTTCTTCAGTTAAGTCCACATTAATGATAAAAAACATAAAACCTCGGGCTCCTTCCTTCTGTCCACCAACCAGGGTATTTACCCAGCCTGCAATAGTCAAAAAGACAATATAATTAAATGTGTGACTTTCCTTATTTTTTTAAAATTATATTTATTATTATGTGTGCATGGACTATATGTATATGGTTTACATAAGTCAGAACATAATGTGGAGATCAAAGGACAACTTTGTAGAGTCAGTTCTCTGCCTCCACCTTTATCTGAGATGCAGAGATCAAACTCAGGTCATTCGGCTATGGTGGGACATTATGCCAGCCCAGGCTTCCTTTTTAACAAGGATTTTTTTGTTTTCTGACAGGGTTTCTCTGTGTAGCCCTGGCTATCCTGGACTCTCTTTGTAAACCAGGCTGGCCTTGAACTCACAGAGATCCTCCTGCCTCTGCCTCCCAGTGCTGGGATTAAAGGCACGCACCACCACACCTGTACAACAAGGGATTTTTAAAAATATTTATACTAGAGCTAGGGACGCAGCTCAGTGGTAGAGTATTTAGTTCACATATATGAAACCCTGGTTTCAAATCTGATCACCACACATGTACACACAGAATTCGCATATATTTTTAAATTTAACATTTAAGGGCTGGAGAGATGGCTCAACGGTTAAGAGCACTGGCTGCTCTTCTAGAGGTCATGAGTTCAATTCCCAGCAACCACATGGTGGCTCACAACCATCCATAATGAAATCTGGTGCCCTCTTCTGGCCTGCAGATATACCTGCAGACAGAACACTATACATAATAAATAAATCTAAAAAAAAAATTTAACATTTAAAACATTTTATTTATTTATATGTGTCTGTGTGTGCACACGTGCACAAGTGAGCTGAAGCTATGGGTGTCTACGAGCCGCTTGCTGAGTGCTTCAAAGACACCTGGCTCCCTGATAAAGCCAATCACTCTTAAGTTCTAAGCCATCTCTCCAGTCCCAACATGAAGGAATTTAATTTTATTTTGTGTATGTGTGGGCACACACACGTGCCACAGTGTGCAAGCAGAGGCCAGAAGACAACTTTTGTAAGCTAATTTTCTTATTCCATCGTGTGAGTCTGAACTGTAAGTCTGAGACTGGCCTTGAAACAGTGGGATTACAGGGTTGTGCCACAGCCCCTGGCTGGGCTTTTACTTTATTGACCTCTTCATCAATTAAAGCGTGGTGGGTAGAGCACCTGCCTAGTTTATACAAAGGTCGGGGTTCAATTCCAGCATGCATGATGATAACTTCTGAAATAGCTCACCTTCATGATCAATAAATACCCAAAGGGTAAAAGACATTTGTGAGAAGGAGCCCCAAACAAAAGGCAGAAGCACACTGACAATGACCACTTTACTCAACCCTGAACAGTATCATCCAGTACTCTTCCTTCCTAGGTGACACAAGGGTGACATAAGTGAAAGACCAAACGGTGTGCCCGTGCGTGTGTGCATGTATACTACATTCAGATGGTGCTGCCCAGAGACACTTACCCTTTGATTTGAGTTCTGACAACAGGCTTCCAGGACCCTCATGCCCAATTAGATGACCAAGATAATGACCAGGATTGGATTTGTAGTACTGCTGAAGGTCTGGTATGGGAAATGTTACATAAAGATTCCTAATATCCTTAATGGGCACTATTTTATAAAGTTGCTGGAGAGTAGGAAAAAAAAAAAGACAAATCATAAAAATATTTGCCTATATAGCAAACAACTTCTATAGAGTGAAATACTTAATAATGAAGAATACTGATTTTGGTTAATCAGCTGCTAGACTGCAAAGACGTGACCACAAGGAAATAAATGAATCGGGTTCTCGTTCAGTGTAGTTTTATTATATGGGCTAAGTGATTAGGGCCTGATGCCCTAGATCCTGAGACAGCTTTGGATGCTTGCCTTCTGGCACTGATAACACTTTTAATAGCTTGCCAAGGTCACAGCTACCCAAACTATTCTTAGCATGCAAAGACTAAAACATGCTGGTGCATTTTCATTGATACACTGTTAACACACATAAAATTGATTTGATTGGCATGGCAATTACGTTCACAAGTGAAAAGTAACACAAATGCGTGCACTTACTTTAAGATGTTCTTCTTGGAAAGGGTGCTCAGGAAATTCAGGCAAAGGGACGTTTTTATTCTCTACTTCAGAGAATAACTTCACCACCAGAGTAGTCAGGTCATCTAAAGATTCTGCAAGAAACAAAGATAGAAAACAGAGCTTAGCCAGTCAGAACTTGATGCACAGACAGAATTTAAAGCCTTAGGACCTTCTGAAATGTCTTATGGTTTTAAAAGAAAAAAAAAAACGGGAAAAAAAAAAACCATAGAAAATCCCTACAATACAGATGAAGCAGTCAGAGCCCGCCAGCGCCCGCACTGTATGGAAAGCCTCTGCACAACCCTGAGAGCTAGGTCTCGCTCACGGCCGTTTCTGCTGTATAGACTCCAAATATCCAGACAGTCTTCAAAATATATTACCTCACGCGCAATAAGTTCAAAACAAATATCAAAGACAACACTCAGCTGTGTTCCCAACTGGCTTGGAATTCACTTTGTAGACCAGCTGGCCTGGAATTCACAGATCCACCTCCCTCGGCCTCCCAAGTGCTGGGCCTGGAGGTGTACACCACCACAATCAGCTACTTAGCTGTATTTAGGAAGGCCTGCATAGTCAGACAAAAGCAGACCAGGGATTAATTGTCACATTGCAAGTGAGCTCAAGAATGAATGGAATATGTCTGATGCAAGAGATGTCAGACAGTCAGGGATGGAGGCACACACCTGTCATCCCAGCTGGAGGCCACTTCGGAAGTTCTTGAGTTCTAAGCCAGTCTGGGCTACTTATTTTAAGTGTTGCAAGGAAATAAAAATGTTAGGGGGCATCTTTATGCACTGGTGGAGCATCAAACATGAGGCATGGTGGGCTGCCAACTGTTTTGTCAACATCAAGTACTAATGACAGTGAAGTCCTTAGAAGAAGGTTCTACCAGGTATGATGTAACAGTATTTCTACCCTTGAAGCACAAAACCACAATGAGGATTCTTTAAAAACAAAACAAAACAAAACAAAAAACATTTATTTTTATGAGTATTTGCCTGCATGTATGTATGTCAAGATCCCCTGGAACTGGAGTTGTAGATAGGTATGAGCCACCATGTGGGTGCTACGAACCAAACTCAAATCCCCTGCAAGAGAAACAAGTGCTCTTTAAGCACTGAACCATCTCTCCAGCCCCACAATATAACTTTTTAAAGGTAAGGCATCTGAGTAATACTGCCCAGTCTGACTTTCCCACTAAGCTGACAGCGGAGCCCAGGGAACTGGGTTTCTTTTAACTTTTTTTTTTTTTTTTT
Source organism: Lophiomys imhausi (assembly GCA_907164525.1). Classification (NCBI taxonomy): domain Eukaryota; kingdom Metazoa; phylum Chordata; class Mammalia; order Rodentia; family Muridae; genus Lophiomys; species Lophiomys imhausi. The sequence goes on from CAJQZJ010009141.1 coordinate 4,700,363, forward strand.
TTTGGTTTTTCGAGACAGGGTTTCTCTGAATATCTCTGGCTGTCCTGGACTCGCTTTGTAGACCAGGCTGGCCTCGAACTCACAAAGATCCGCCTGCCTCTGCCTCCCAAGTGCTGGGATTAAAGGCCTGCGCCACCACCGCCCGGCTTCTTTTAACTTTTTTGTTTGTTTGTTTATTACTTCAAGTTAAATCTCCATCACAGTCCTCTCCCACCCTCCCCCCTCCCCCACATATCCTACTCCCCCGGAGTGGGTTGCCCCCCACATATCAGCCCCCCTCAGTTCAACAGTCATATGAGGGCTAAGAGCGACCTCTTGTACTGGGGGCCTACCAGTGCTTGGCAACTTAGGTGTCTACACCTGATCATTTGCCAATGTTTGGACAGTTGGTGCTGCTACAACTAGAGGAACCGCAAAGACAGAAAACAATGTTTTTGTCCTTTTGTGGCAGAGAGACCCTTACACATGGCTAGTCTTCCTCTTGTCCCCAAAGAAAAAGTGAATCAATAATTAATCCTGTAAAGATGGTAGTTCCTTTTCACATCTCTAAATGTGAGGACATCTGTCCCAGAACCCTCAATTCTACTGAGCTCAGTGCAGAAGCCAGTTAGGCTGGAAGTGATGTGTACTGACCAGGAAATGGAAACATCTGAGCCTGGTGGTGGTGGCACACACCGTTAACCCCAGCACTTGGAAGGCAGAGACAGGGGGATCTCTGTGAGTTCGAGACCAGCTTGGTCTACAGAATGAGTCCAGGACATCCAGGGTTACACAGAGAAACCCTGTCTTGAAAAACAAAAAACAAAACAAAAAGACTATGAGCAGATAAACACCTATACCTTCTATCCTTCTAATACTTTGTAAATAGTCAAAATAGACAAAAAACAAACAAAACAAAAGAACAAAAACCACTCCACTAATTGTCTCAATTTTTTGAGGAGTTCTTACCTCGACCTAAAACACAAATAGCCATCAGATTGGAGGAATAATACGTAGAATGAAATTTCAAGAGTTCTTCTCTTACATCGATGCCTTCTTGGTTGGGTTGAGTTTCTAGAGTATATTTGTTTCCTAAAAATGAATGAAAAGGTATTTCTTAGAAAAGGCAAAATTTGTGAACTTTATAGTTTCATTATTACTGACACTGCTGTAAGAAGAACTAAAGAAACTGACGCATACATTAATCAACTGTGCCTGACCATGAACTTAATAAACAGGGCAGGGAAACAGAGTAAAAATAGATTATTAATTTGATTTGTTTGTTTGTTTGAGTCAGGGTCTCTATGTAGCCCTGGCTGCCCTGGAATTTAATATGCAGACCAAGCTGGTCTTGAAGTCAAAGGCCTGCCTTTGCCTCTTAGTCCTGGGGTTAAAAGCACACCTGCTGACTATTTTCACTATTTTCGACTAGTTTTCCACAGGAACTAAAAATGCTATATGAAAACTACTATGCTCTTAGGCTAGGCACAGTAGCATGTGCTTATAATCCTATCAGTCAGGAGGCTGAGGCAGAAGGAGTGCAGGCCCAGGCCAGACTCATTTTACATAGTGAGTTTGAGGTCAGCTTGAGTTAAACAGTTGTGTGTGTGTGTGTGTGTGTGTGTAAGAAATAAATGCCCTTTAGCATTTACTAGGTCTGATGGCCCTACTGATTCCTCCCAGTATAACTAACCTATACTTTTACCTTGCTTCTGAATAACATCTTTAACTACTCCGCTTGCCCTGTGCCTGGCCTCGTTGGCAGGAGAGGCTGCTGTAGTGTAGTCACTGCTCTAGGCTGCTGTCATTGTTGCACATCGTTGAACATATCCATTGAACTTTGATCCTCTGGCCTCCACCTCCCAATTACAGGGTACACCATCACATACTACCATTCGCTTTTTATAAACGATTTTCAGAATAATGTTTCCTTTCTACAAGCCTGTATTGATAGGTTTTCGGAAAATGGCTTTGACCCACATATCTGTGACAGCAGGGGCAGGACAGATCTTCAGCTCACAGCAGCCTGAGGGAATGTGGTCATCTGCCAGCTAGTGTATAAATTTGATAATGATATATCTGTTGGCCACAGATTATGAAAGAACCACAGTTCTTCACCTCTGTGGATACCAGTGGACTCAAAATTGATATTTGTAGCCATGAAGATGCTACCCCTTTGGAGCTGGAAAAAATGTATTTAGAGTGAATTAAAATGTCATTTAACTGCTGGGATGGCTACATGAACAGAAGGTACAAGGACTTATCAGGAGCCCTCTCATTGGTGGTCCTGCAGCCCGCTCAGTGTGAAAGTGCATTTTCTCCTCCACCCCAAGCTACAGGGAGTGAAGAAGTCCTTCCATGTTTGGGGACCATAAGGCAAGGACAGTCAGAGACCTGGGCTCCTGGGGAGTCTTGCTGTGTGTCACTGTTTTGCCACCTCTAGGCATGGCCTACTCTGAGATTAAAGCACGGCTTGAACTGGCACATTAAGTGGACACCAGAGAAATGAGACAAATGGCGGTGCTGGCTCCTCAGTCTTTCTGTGTGGGCGATGAGAGCCGTACACTTTCTTTTTGCATGTTTACTTGCTTTGACCCTTTTAGAAGGAGGACATGTTCATTTCAGCTCCCTAATACAGTCATATATACTGCAGTCTATGTCATCTCTGACTTGACTTGATTTCTAAAGAAAATCTACGCTCAGCCTTATTCGGTCAAACATGGTGATGAGGTTGGCTTGTGGCAGCACACTGAGTCCTCGGACTCGGGAGGCAGAAACAGGAAGATCTCTTTTAATTTAGGCCAGCCTGGTCTATGGAGCAAGTTCCACACCAGTCTAGGCAACAGAGTGAGACCATGTTTCAAAAATAAAATAGTAAGGACCAGAATGGAAGTTAAAGGCATAGAGGCTAAGAAGGCGTTGAAATAGAAACCTTGCCTCAATATAGGACCAGGAATTAACAGCTCTGCACAACATCACACTGGATGTCTTAAATCTTTAAGAATGGCTGCACTACAGAAGTAGAAATCTGGCTGGAGAGATGGCTCAGTGGTTAAGAGCACTGACTACTCTTGTAGAGGACCCAGGTTCAATTCCCAGCACCCACATGACAGCTCACAATTATCTGTAACTCCAGTTCCAATGGAATCCCATACCCTCATGTAGATATCCACGCAGTCAAAACATCAATGCATATGAAATAAAAATAAAAATTTTAAAAACCTTTAAAAAAAAAACATTAGAAGTGGAAATCTGATTTCTAATTCAAACTGCATCACACCTTTGAGCTGTATGCCTGAAGACCTCCTTTGTTAACGCTTACAATGCGGAAACCATGTTCCTGGATTATTACAAAAGGGCGTCATAACTACACTGCTCATTATTGAAACACCAAAAATGCTAGTGGTAAGAGCTACTGATTCTGATTTCTAGACAAAGGCATCTACACTTCTGCTAACTGGACTGTTGCTAGAACTAAAAATCAGTGCAGAACTAGTGCCCATGATTAGGAATCAGAGTAGAATGGGCATGCCTGTGACTGATATTTTCTACTTTGTATATATCTAGTATTGAAGCTTTTATCTCTCACTGGCTTTATCCAATTTTAAAGAACTGCTACAAAATCCCTACCTATCTGCTTCAGTTAAAAACAAAATTAATTACGTTGGGTCCAAATACAGCAAAACAACAGCTGGCTTATTTATGTATTTTATTGAGTGCACAAGAGTTACCTCTGTTTCTACCATATGGTTGGTCCCAGGGATCAAACTCAGGTCAAGCTTAGCAGGAAGTGCCTTGACAAGCTAAACCATCTCGCTGACCCAATAAATGGTTTTAGAATGGAATACACTAGAACTTTGGCTCAAACTATGTTCAGAGTGGAAGCTTTGGAACTAATTTTACATTTTTTTTTTGTAAATCTAATCAGATCTGGGGGCAGAAGAAATGGCTGAGCAGTAAAGAACCCAAGTTCTACTCTTAGCACCCACACCAGCATCAGGTGACTCACCACCACCCATAATTCCAGTTCCAGGAGACTGGACACACTCTTCTGGTTTCCATAAGCACTCACATGCATGGCATACACAGAACACACAGATAAACACATAAATGATGATAATCTACATAAATATGTTATATTTAAAATGAATTATTCAGCCGGGCGTGGTGGCGCACGCCTTTAATCCCAGAACTTGGGAGGCAGAGGCAGGCAGATCTCTGTGAGTTCGAGGCCAGCCTGGTCTACAAAGCAAGTCCAGGACAGCCAGGGCTGTTACACAGAGAAATCCTGTCTTGAAAAACCAAAATAAATAAATAAATAAATAAATAAGTAAGTAAGTAAGTAAGTAAGTAAGTAAGTAAGTAAGTAACGAGGCCAGCCTGGTCTACAAAGCAAGTCCAGGACAGCCAGGGCTGTTACACAGAGAAACCCTGTCTTGAAAAACCTAAATAAATAAATAAATAAATAAATAAATACATAAATAAATAAATAAGTAAGTAAGTAAGTAAGTAAGTAAAATAAAATGAATTTTTCTGCCAGGCATGGTGACACAAGCCTTTAATCCCAGCACTTGGGAGGCAGAGGCAAGTGGATCTCTGTAAGGTCAAAACTAGCTTGGTGTACACAGTGAGTTCCAGGACAGCCAGGACTATGTAAAGAAAAAACTTTTTTTAAAAAGTTATTCTTTTAGCCGGGCGGTGGTGGCGCACGCCTTTAATCCCAGCACTTGGGAGGCAGACGCAGGCGGATCTTTGTGAGTTCGAGGCCAGCCTGGTCTACAAAGCGAGTCCAGGACAGCCAGAGATATTCAGAGAAACCCTGTCTCGAAAAACCAAAAAAAAAAAAAAAAAAAAAAAGTTATTCTTTTTAAAGTACTGATTTCTTTGTATTCTAGTCTCTGTACTCAACATCCAGTAATACCACCAATAAATATATCTATAAATCCTTTAAAAAGTGAATCTGATCCAACACCTGCCATATGTATGAACACTGAAGAGAAGATTTAGGATCAGAAGTGGAAAAAGACCTAACAAAAGACTTTAGAAAACAACACAACACAGGGGAAAACTTCTTGGTATTGGCCATGGCACTGAATTTTGATATCATATCATAGATTCAAGCTATATAAGCAAAATAAGTGGAAATACATCAAACTAATAAACCTTTACATAGAAGAGCAAAAGGAAACTAACAAAATGAAAAAGCAACCAATGGACTGGTTAAAAAAAAAAAAGTTGCATATAGCAGATGTGGTATGAGTTAACATCCAAAATTTACAGAGAACTCTCGCCACTCCATGGCAGAAAAACAAATAGCCTGATCAAATTATAGGCAAAGGAGGCCAGCTGTAGTGGTATGCCCTTAGCCCCAGCACTCAAGGCCACCCTGGACTGCACAGCGAGTCTGAAGCCAGTGTGGGCTACATGAATAAACACACAACCATAAGCACAGAACTCAGGAGGATGAGGAAGGGAAATTGTGACCTCAAGGCACAGACTACACTGAAGATTCTGTCTCAAAACACCAAACAAAAATAAGCCAATAAATAAATAAAACACTCTAGGTAAAGAGAAAGCTTGTTAACACAGCATTCAATAAAATCAGCAAGGTGGGCGGAAGAAGGAAAAAAGAAATGATGATGGTGGAAAAGGAAGCTGATCTGACTCCTGGGAATCCTGGGTTTGCCTTGCCTTCCCACTTGAACTCTAACCCTGTACATTCCAAGAAATAAAAAAATAGCTTGCCAACTGGCAGACAAAGCGAGCATGGCTCCATGTATAATCTTGGAACTTGTTATGTAAGATTACATAACAATTTAGAGTGCACACAATTAAGAAAAAGGTCACCCACAGCAGAAACACAGCCCCACCCAAAGGTCCTCCCACTTGCTTCTTTCTGGTCCACTCATGTGTCACGCAGAGTGACCCACCCACTCTTTGACTTCCTCTCTTCCAAGGTGACTCTACCCACTTGCTCTCAGTGTCTAAGGGGTTAGGACTGGAGAAAAAACAGATCACTCGAGAAGAGCCACAACTACATTTTATCCTTTCCTGCTCCCAGCCTGCTTGTGAAAATATTCAACTTCTCCCACTTCAGGGAAAACAAGAACCCACATTCAAACACCAAAACCAAACACAGAAGAAGAACTAAGGATTCCAATTAAAAAAACAAAAAACAAAAAACTGTTGTTAAAGCCAATGGTATGCATGGAAAAAGGAGAAAAAGCCATGTGAATACCTACCAGGGATTCCGATCTTAAAACAAATAACGTGGTCAGGCCTGTAATCCTAGCACTTGGGAGGTCAAGGCAGGAGGATCAGGAGTTTAACATCACCATCCTCCTCCACAGAGTGTGATAAAACCAGCTTGATATACAGAAGACACCTTCTAAAAGAAAGACAGAGAAGAAGGAAGGAATGGAGCAAAGAAGGAAGGATTGAGGAAGGAATGAAGGAAGGAAGATTTCTGTAAGAGAACAATTAGGAAGCCAGTACACCTACCTTTCTAACTGTAACTCCTACAAACATCTAATTCTGTAGTTAAGTCAATTTCTCTGAATTCTATTATATCTAGGAAAAAGTATCTAAACTTAAAGACACTAATTTAAAAAATATACAAATGTATAAGTATACTAAACAATATATTATCATTGTTCTTTTTTTTTTTTTTTCCAAGACAGGGTTTCTCTGTGTAGCGCTGGCTCTCCTGGACTCACTTTGTAGACCAGGCTGGCCTCAAACTCACAGAGATCTGCCTGCCTCTGCCTCCCCAGTGCTGGGATTAAAAGCATGCGCCACCACGCCTGGCTATATTTTATACTAAATAAGGCATTCTTTAAAAGCACAATAACCTTGCTGGGTCACTGCTTGTAATTTCAGTAGTAGGGAAGCTAAAGAGGAGGATTTGGGGCTAGCTTGGGCTACAGAGAAAGAGCTAGTTTCAAAAAAAAAAATCAGAGTCAGGGTGTAGCTTAGTTGAGAATGTTTGCATAGCATGACTGAAGCTCTGTAGTAACCATACATGACTCTTTTATTTATTTATTTTTTGTTTTGTTTTTCAAGACAGGGTTTTTCTGTGTAACAGAGCCCTGGCTGTCCTGGACTTGCTTTGTAGACCAGGCTGGCCTCGAACTCACAGAGATCTGCCTCCCGAGTGCTGGGATTAAAGGAGTGCACCACCATGCCCGGCCCATACGTGACTCTTAACTACTCCACTCCTGAACTACATATACTCCCACTCGAATGGGATTCAAGCTGGAACGAGAAATCATAAAGACACTGTGCAGGGAGCCCAGAGATTCAGTGATATTAAGGATCATCGAGGCAGCTGATGCACGGCGGTGACAAACCTGTCCCAAATTTGCTAAAGGGGTGTTTGGGGTTTCCTGTAGCTTTTTCCAACTGGAAGAGTCTCCAGGCGTCGTTCATCACATTTTTCTCATGTTCTGAATCGACTGCATTCACCTCTCTGTCTTTACAACTTGCATCAAACAAGGGGCACAGGAAAAACTGGGCAAACCTACAAACATAAAACAGAATTACCAATTTGAGAACTATAATTTATAAAGGAACAGCTTTTAAAATATTTTTGAAACCTATTAGATAGTTAATATGAACTACATAAGATTGGAAGAAATTAGGGTTGAGGACATACCTCAGTGATCGAATACTTGCTTAGAATGCATAAGACCCAAGAAAAAAATTTAGGGCCAGGTGTGGTGGCCCACACCTTTAATCTGAGCACTCGGGAGTTAGAGGCAGGGCCGGGTCTACAGTGAGTTCCAGGACAGCCAGACAAGTAGTGAGACTTTGTCTCATTTTAAAAAGACAGAGCAAGAAAAGAAAATACCATTGTTCTAAAAAAAAGAAATATAAAAGAAGTTCTAAGCAACAGAAGTACAGTATTGGGCACATATAAATACAGAGTTTTGGTCTCCCCAGAGATGCTAAAATTAGAAAAAATATAAATACATTAACATCAAAAGCTCAGAGACGTTAAGAGACAGTCACGGCCTACTTAAGAGTTGCAGTCTGGCCGGGCGGTGGTGGCGCACGCCTTTAATCCCAGCACTTGGGAGGCAGAGACAGGTGGATCTTTGCGAGTTAGAGGCCAGCCTGGTCTACAAAGTGAGTCCAGGACAGCCAGAGCTGTTAAACAGAGAAACCCTGTCTCAAAAAACCAAAAAAAAAAAAAAAAAAAAAAAAGAGTTGCAGTCTGACATGTCTATGAAACTTAAGTTTCCTCAAAAAGGGGAAAAGCAGTTGATAACCTCCTTTTTTTTTTTTTTTTTGAGATAGGGTTTCTCTGTGTAATATCCCTGGGAGTCCTAGACTCAATTTGTAGACCACTACGGACTCGAACTCACAGAGATCCTCCTGCCTCTGCCTCCTGAGTGCTGGGATTAAAGGCATGAGCCACCATGCTTGGCCTCTTTGTCAAATCTTTTAAAAAAATTTTTATTTATTTATTATGTATACAGTATTCTGTCTGCAGGTATATCAGCAGGCCAGAAGAGGGAACCAGATTTCATTGTGGATGGTTGTGAACCACCATGTGGTTGCTGGGAATTGAACGCATGATCTCTGGAAGAGCAGCCAGTGCTTTTAACCTCTGAGCCATCTCTCCAGCCCCTCCTTGTCAAATCTTAAGTGTGCAGCCAGTGAAATGGCTCAGCATATAAAAGTGCTTGTCATGTAAGCCTGACAACCTAAGTTTGATATCAGGAACACACAGCAGAAAGAGAAAATCAAATCCCAAATGCTGTCCTTTGACGTCTTTATAGGTATCAAGGCAGGTGCACACACTCTACCCCAAACACACGCACACTCACACACATCTCACACACATTCACACTAACACACACCTTTACACACACACACACACATACACACAGTCACAACCACCTATCGCACACATCACATACACACATATCACATACACATTTACACACTAACACAGTCTCTTATATGCATAGTATATACATACATACATCACATATCTTACACACACATACACTCATATACTAATAACTTTTTAAATAATTTAAAAAATCTTAAATATACAGCCCACAGTCAATCTCATTAAAACTCAGGCACCTCGGGACAAACAAATGAAGTGACTGAATTTTAAAGAGGTGATCAGAATCTTAGAAAACCTTTAACTAGTAGAAAAAAACAGTGCAATGAAAAAGCTCAAGTTGCCGGGCGGTGGTGGCGCACGCCTTTAATCCCAGCACTTGGGAGGCAAAGGCAGGCGGATGTTTGCGAGTTCGAGGCCAGCCTGGTCTACAAAGCGAGTCCAGGACAGCCAGAGCTGTTAAACAGAGAAACCCTGTCTCGAAAAACCAAAAAAAAAAAAAAAAAAAGAAAAAGCTCAAGTATGTCACAACAGTCTAAGTAATGATTACGAGCTTTTATAAAACAGTAAATAGTCTATGAACTTTGAATAAGCATCAATTCAACAAATAACACAGTATGTAACTAACTTAAGCAACCAATATACCCTTCTTTTTTTTTTTGGTTTTTCGAGGTAGGGTTTGGTTTTTTTGAGACAGGGTTTCTCTGTGTATCCTTGACTGTCCTGGACTCACTTTGTAGACCAGGCTAGCCTTGAACTCACAGAGATCCTCCTGCCTGCCTCTGTCTCCCAAGTGCTGGGATTAAAGCCATGTGCCATCATGCCTGGCAAAAAATTTTGAAATAAAAGAAATTACACTGTCCTAGTGGAGCCTGCTCCATAAAATACTTTTAAGATGTTCTCAGAGTTAAAAATAGCAGGTTGGAAAGGTCTGTATCAGGGCTGGGGAGATGGCTCAGTGAATAAAGCAGTTTTCAGTGCAAAGTGAGGACAGGCCCAGCACTCACTCCTCAGGGGAGACAGCAGGCAGACAGCCAGCCTTCCACAGTCTGCAGTCGCAAATGACAAGAGGCTCTGCTTCTTCACACCATGGAAGTCAAGGACACACGAGGTTGTCCTCTAAGCTTCACATGTATGAGAAGGCATCTACATGCCTGCACACATAACAAAAACTACTGGCACCCACACACTCACTCACTCACACAAAAAATTGTGTGTTTTGTTCTGTTTTGTTTTTTAATTCTATATCCATTAAGTATCACTGAGAAGTATGAAATTGAAGATAAAGATAATATCTAAGATATAACATTCTGGAACACTAAGTGTCTTTTAAAAGATCTGTGACATCGTCACAAATTATTCTTTTTTTAATACTTAAGATTTTTTTTAATGTTTATGAGTGTTTTGCCTGCCTGTATGCATGTGCACCACATGTGTGTCTGGTGCCAGAAGAGGTGAGAAGAGGACATCAGATCCCCTGGAGATGGAGGTATAGACAGCTATGAGCCACCAAGTGGGTGCTGGGAACCAAATCCGGATCTTTCACAAGAACAGCAAGCGTTCTTATCCCTTAGCCGTCTCTCCAGGCCCTGTCTTAAGATTACTCTTCACCATGTGTTAAAGATGCAAGTCTAGTTAGAATGAGAGGGCTAGTGAGAATTTTATAAGTCAATATAATATTTTATAGGCCTAAGGGCCAATTTACAGATGTGTCATTATTGTCCTTCTACCATGAAGTAAATATGCGATGTCTCTCATTACCTCTTCTGTTTTATAAAACAGTGTGTGTGGGGGGGGATCACTGTTTTGTGTGTGTGTGTGTGTGTGTGTGTGTGTGTGTGTGTGTGTGTGTATGTAGAGAGAGAGAGAGGGTCTCACTATGTAGCCCTGGCTGCTTTGGAACTCACTATGTAGGTCTCGAACTTACAGGGATCCACCTATCTCTGCCTCCAGAGTCCTGGAATTTAGAGGTATTTGTCACCCATGCTTTGGTACAAAGTATCTTTATAAAAATCTACTTTCTTTAATCATCTTAGGTAGGGTGGAGGAGAGAGAAAAGCATGTGGAGGTCAGAGGACAACTTCCAGGGATCATGTGTATCCTAGATCAAATTCAGATCAGCAGGCTCGGTGCCAAAGACTGTCACCTACTCATCACCTTATTAGCCCTACAGTATCTTTGTTATACTATAAAACAGTGAAGTCATCTTTGTAAAAACAGTAATTACTATTTTTATTAATGTGAGTAACTGTATAAATTCAGTATTACCTGTCCAAGGCTCCTTCCAAGTGTTCATGGGAAACATCAAAATAATAATTGGTATGCTCTCCACTAGTAAACGCATTTGAACTTCCAGCATGTTCACTGAGAAATTGGCTGTACTCATTTTCTTTAGGGTATTTCTTTGTTCCCAAAAATAGCATATGTTCACAAAAGTGACTTAAGCCAGGAATATTTGGAGGGTCTGACAATGAACCTGAAAGACAAAACACATATATAATTAATCACCATTTAATGTTAGAGGCTGATAAATGGAGATGAATCATAAATGGTTTGAAATTCCTAACATGACAACACAGAGGGTGCTCTGAAATGGCACTATGTAAAAGGAAACAAGAATTAGAGTCCACTTCCTGCCTGGACCTCACTTAGAGGGCAACACTGGGCCAACTCTATCTCTATCCCTGGAGAGCCTGGTTTGAGGAGCAGCAGTGCCACAATTACAAAACATTCTTATTTCTAATTTTCTGCTTGCTGCTGGTTTGAGTCACAGTCTGTCTATGTACCCCACCCTGGTCTCAAACTTGCACTAATCCTCCTGCCTCCAACTCCTAATTGCTAGTGTTAAATATGTGAGCCACTATACCCAGCATAGCTGTGAAATTTTTTTTTCTTTTCTTTTTTTTTTTTTTTTTTAAAGATTTATTTATTATGTATACAGTGTTCTGTCTGCAGGTATATCTGCAGGCCAGAAGAGGGCACCAGATTTCATTATGGATGGTTGTGAGCCACCATGTGGTTGCTGGGAATTGAACTCATGACCTCTGGAAGAGCAGCCAGTGCTCTTAACCGCTGAGCCATCTCTCCAGCCCCAGCTGTGAAATTTTAAGCAGAATATTTTACTTCTCTTGTCTCAATTATGTCTTTTATACATTTCTATTTTAGTCCTTTGAATGCAATTAGATATTTGTAGCCTATTCTACACATTAAGTTCCAGGATAGTCAGGGCTACACAATAGAGACCCTGTCTGAAAAACCAAAACAAAGAAAAAAACCAAATTAGATATTTGCAAAGTAAGCAGTAGTTATTTGTTCAATATTATCTTATTTCTCCAATTATAAAATATCACTGAATTAAAACTTTTATTAAAAAAAAAAACAAGCAGGCTTGGTGGTGCATGCCTTTAATCCCAGCACTCAGGAGGCAGAGGCAGGTGGATCTCTGTGAGTTCAAGGACAACCTGGTCTACAAAGTGAGTCCAGGACAGTCAGGACTACACAGAGAAACCCTGTCTTGAAAAAATCAAAGAAACAAAACAAAACAAAACAAAACCAAACACCATTAAAAAGACATATTTTCCATTAAGTGTATATATGTTTAGGAGATAATAGGACTAAAGTGACATTACATAAGGAAGAAATGTGTACACAGAATCTATAAAATAGTAAATTAAATATACCAGAGAAAACAAGAACTAAGGTGATTGGAAAGCCTAACAAACAGGGTCTTATTAGATATCTCCAGGCCACCTGAGCTACAATGAGCTATAATTCCAGCATTTGGAAAATAGGAGAACCATGTCAAGTTTGAGGCCAAGATGGGCAACATAATGAGTTTTAGGTTGTGTGGGCTACAGAGTAAGACCCTGTCTCAAAACCAAAACCAAAACAAACAGCAAAAATAATAAAAATAACAAGAAAAGACAAATGTGATAGCTATCAGATCCTTGCACTCACAGCACAATCTATCAAATGTTGCCCCTGGATCATCCCCAAGACTAAACTGTACCTATGTGCACATCGAGAGCTGCTGATGACTTGTCTGTCGTGGGGTCGCTGATGAGAAGCACTTTGATACCATTGGCCAGCTCTAGTCCACGATATTCTCGTTTGTCTTCAAGAGATTTGACAATTTGGTCTTCTATTCTCTGGATGGCCGGATTATTCATTGTGCTGTAAGTCTTTTTTTGGAAACTGGAAAGAAAAGGATATTTGTTACACAGTGACAGCTCTTTAAAAAAAAGAAGAGAAACAAAAAAGAAGGCAGAGGTAGTTGGATGGATCTATGAGTTTGAGGCCAGCCTGGTCTACAGAGTGAGTTCTAGCCAAGGCTACCCAGAGAAATCTTGTCTCAAAAAACCAAAAAAAGAAAAAGAAAAAGAAAAAAGAAAGAACATCAAGCTAATTCATACAACATCATCCAAAATAGAAAACATCTGGCTGCAGCTCCTGCTGCTGACCTGGTTCATACACACAGCTAAGCTTGCATTCCCACTGAGTCCTGAAGGAAATGTTTTATAGGCTGCTTACAGGGTGTAGCCATTCCTCCTGTCCACCTCACCCCTCGCTCTGGAAGAGCTGCCACTCTTGTATCCAGACGAGGACTACCATGGGGACACAGGACGAGCTGGTCAGTGCCCTACAACTGGGTTTTCAATTACCAGTAACTACTTTTATGCACATCCCAAAGTATCTGCTAGAGAGTAAGGTGAGAAGTTTTGTAAGCATCTTTACAGAATCAGCCAAATTGCTCAGCCTGCCGAATTCCACAGAAGTTGAATCAGAAGGCTGATCAGGAGGGGCTTAGTCTCTAACGCAGGTGCTCAGAGCATACGGAATAACCTCCATGAAGAACAATGGTAAATATTTTAAAACAAGACAAACAAGCTGCCTGATGAAAGCAACAAAAGCCAGGGCACAAAATAAATGAAAAGTCAGGAAGCCCCCAAGTGATTTTTGTAATCTGCTGAAGTGATGACTGCCAGGTCAGGAACGGTCTAGACATCTTAGCTTTCAAAGGGCTTCCTCAGGCAGGTTTCTTCAACCTTTCTTCTCCAGGAAGGTTGCAACAGTGATAGAAAAAGAGCCACAAGTAAATGGGACCCTACAAGGTGTTTGTTGGGGTTGGCACAATGAAGGGATTCCGGATTTGGAGTTTGGCACAGGTTGGTTTTATCTAACCATGAACTGTTAAGAGACAAAACATTAAAGCCCAGATATTGGCTAGTTCGTATACAAATCAGGTAAAGCCAAAAACATATCTGAAACTACGGAGAAGAAATGAACCTATGCTAGCCCCCCAGCTTTTACTTAGAAAACAAAAGTAGGTCTTTAAAGAATGACAGCCAAGGCTGCTGCCGAAGCAAAGCTGCATAAGGCCCTAGGCTAGATCATCTACACTATGACAAAAAAACAAATAACTGACCAATAGCCAGACTAAAAGATAAACTATAGGGAACACACAGAAACTCTGTCTCAAAAAAAAAAAAAAAGCAAAAAACAAAAAAACAAAACCCACAAATAGGCACGCAATTACTTAGATAAAATTTTGTGTTAAAACCTCAAGATACGGGTTTGCAAGATGACTCAGTGGCTATAACCTTGCCACAAAGGCATGAGAACCTGAATTCAGATCCTCAGAATTATGTAAATGTCAAATGGGCGAGGTACCTCACCTGTAATTCCAGCTTCCAAAGGTGGAACCTAGAGATCCCCAGATCAAGTTGGCTAGCAAGACTAGTCACATGAGAAACTCTGGGTTTGGCAGAGAGACCTACTCACTTTATCAATTAACATGGAAGAATAATCAAGGAAGATTCCTGACATCAATCTTGAGCTTCCACATACACATACATCCATCTGTCCACACATATATAAAGCATGCATACACACTTGCACACTATACATACATGTGAAAATAGGACGGGGAAGCCTAAGGTATTAAGAGAAAAGCCTAACCTGATTATTAACAGAATGTCTTCCTCTCTGAAATTAGATATAATTATGTATATAATCAGAATAAAAGCTGGTAAACCAAAGAGATTTGCTATTAATGAGTATCTTCTTTTCAGAAATGATATTTGGATTTTCTTTATAGAGCCCAAGCTATCCTCAAATTCACTATCCTCTTGCCTCCCAAGAACTAAGACTACAGGTGTGCCCCACTGATAGTTGGAATTTTAAAAATCAATACTGTAAGTAACACTAAATGTATAAGACTGTTTTTTTTAAAATACAAAATGGCTGGGTGTGGTGGTGCACGCCTTTAATTCCAGCACTCAAGAGGCAGAGGCAAGCAGATCTCTGTGAGTTCGGGGCCAGCCTGGTCTACAGAAAGAGTTCCAGGATAGCCAGGGCTCTGTTACACACAGAAACTCTGTCTCAAAACAAAAAACAGAAAACAAAAAAAACAAAACCCACAAAATGTAGGCCTAGAGAGTTGGCTCTGTGGTTAAGAACACTTGCTGCTCTTGTAGAAGACCCCAGTTTGGTTCTCAGAAACCACCTAGTGAGTGGCTCACAATCTTCTGTAACTCCAGTTTCAGATGATATGCCCTCTTCTGGCCTTCAATGGCACCAGGCATACAAGTGGTGCCCATACAACACAAAGAAAGCACACATAAAACAAATAAATAAACAAAAAATTTAAGCCATATCATATATAAATATTTGTTTGTTTGTTTTTTTTGAAACAGGGTTTCTCTGTGTAGCCCTGGCTGCTCTGGACTCACTCTGTAGAGGAAGCTGGCCTTGAACTCACAGAGTTCCACCTGTCTCTGCCTCCCCAGATTAAAGGCGTGCACAACCATGCCCGGCAATTACAGACAGCTGTGAACTGCCATGTGGGTGCTGGGATTTGAACCCTGGTCCTTTGGAAGAACAGTCAGTGTTCTTAACCACTGAGCCATCTCTACAGCCCCGCCAAATCATACTTTACACAGGCAGTGCTAAAATGACATTGCCTTGTTTAGAATGCAAATACTTTCTTTAAAAAAAAAACAAAGTAAGCTGGGTGTGGTGGCGATAGCCTTTAGTCCCAGCACTCAGGAGGCAGAGGCAGAGGCAGAGGCAGATGGATCTCTGTGAGTTCGAGGCCAGCCTGGTCTACAAAGCAAGTCCAGGATAGCCAAAGCTGTTACACAGAGAAATCCTGTCTCAAAAACAAAAATAACAAAACAAAAACAAAGTAAAGGCTGGAAAGATGGCTCAGTGCTTAAAAGCACTGATTACCCTCCCAGAAGATTTGGGGGCTCAATTCCCAGCACCCACATGGCAGCTCAAAACTGGCTGTTATAACTCTAGACCCAAGGGGATTCGGTGCCCTCTTCTGGCCTCTACAGGAACCAGGCATATATTTGATGCACAGACATGCGTATAGACAAAACATCCATATATATAAATTTAAAAAACATTTTAATGTAAACCTGGGACCAGGGAGATGTCTTAGTCTGTAAAATGCCTACTGCACACACATGAGGAACTGAGTTGACGTTCCCGACACTGCACAAAAGCCAGGTGCTGCGGCTCACTGTAACCCCAGCACTGCAGGTGCAGAGACAAGTTGGTACTTAGACTTCAACCAGCAACCATTACTCTGGATAAAACACCGTTAACACCTCAAAGCAAGGGTCTGGGGGGTGGCCGTGATTAAATCCTGCTATATAAGCATGAAGACCTGAGTTCAGATCCTCAAACCAAGTAAATGCAGGTAGGTGAGGAAAGGTTTCTATAATTCCAGGTTCTAAAGTGGAGTCGGGATCTCCAGAGCAAGCTGGCTAGCAAGACTAAGCATACATTGAACTGAGGGTTTGACTGAGAGACGTTGTCTCAGTGAATAAGGGGGTGGGGGGAGGCTGGCTAAATGGCTCAGCAGATAAGGGTTCTTCCCACCAAACCAACCTAATTTCAATTTCTGGAACCCAAAGAGCACACCAACCTCCGCAAGTTGCCCTCTGACTTCACATATGCGTCACAGCACACACCCTCTCACAAACACAAATATAAATGAAAATAAGAGGGAAAATGACTAAAGAATATACTCAACATCAACTAGCTTCTACACACACACACACACACACACACACACACACACACACACACACACACTAACCTTTTGGGGAAAATCAAGGGCAGTAATTTGGAAGTGCAACACCTGTTTGGGGAATGGGTATATGTGGGGGCAAAGGGTGTTTAACAGGGTTTCCCGTAGCCCAGGCTGGCCTCCTAGCTGATGATGACACTGAATTCCTGATCGGTTGGTCTCTACCTCCCAAGTGCTGGGATTTCAAGCTGACACCAACATGTTCCACCATGCCCCAGTGAAATGCCATTACTAACAACTATTTCCTATGTCAGTAGCCATAAGGCAATTTTATTGTGAAAGAAAGATAAAAATCTGAATACAAAGTCTAAAAAGCAGTGTCTATGACAAAACACACACTTCAGGATGACAAAAATGCAGTGTTTAAGATTCCAAATAAGGACACAAGAAAAGCTTAGATAAGAAGTCTGGGTACCTTAATTCTCAAAAGACCAACTTGCTTAGAAGTAGTAAATGCCTTCAATACATTGTTTCAAAAACTTTGAGCTCAATATAAAACGCCATTTAACAGAGTTACTTTTCAGCCACAAGCGGAAGCATACTCAATGTCAACACTCAAAGCTAAGGCTGAAAGTTCAAAAGATCAGCAATGGTTAGACACCAAGAACCCCCCCCCCACTACGTACCAAGACCCTCCCCCAATATGCCCCTCAGCCCCTCCCACTCATCACCCAAGCTCAGAAAGCCTAAACAAACAAAAAGAATTCAAGGGTTAGGAGTGAGAAAAAGCAGTAGGTGCCTTCCATATCATGTGCAAGAAGTCAATGCCCAGCACTGGGGTGCGGGATGGGGGTGAAACCCAATTCCAACCTAATGGCAGCAAGAGTGTATATCAAGGAGAGAGAGAGAGAGAGAGAGAGAGAGAGACATAAGGGAGACAATACTCTAACTAGACATCATATGCTACCAAATAACCCTCCTGAAGGAAAAAGTAAAGGAGAGGCAGAAGGAGGGAGGGAGAAAGGAAGGAAAGAAGGAAGACATGCATGGTCATGCATTCCTAGCACTTGGGAAGCATAGGGATGCAGATCTCTATGACTTTGAGGCTAGCCTGGTCTACATATGGAGTTCGTGGCCAGCCAGGTCTACATAGTAAGACACTGTCACAAAACAAACAAACACATAAATGTGGTAATAAAGCTGCTCAGTGTGCAGCAGGCTATGTGTCCCAGCCCGCCCAGCAAGGTCCCACCACAGGGAGAGCCCAGGCTTCCAAAGACGCTTTTCTTGAGGTGGGAGCTAAACTTAATGGATGTCTACTTCCAGTACCATCACTACACGAAGCTTCTACTACTTAACTTGCCCCACAGTGTTTGCTTTAGGAGATACAAGGATTACAAATAATTTGAAGAATGATGATGACGACACATCCCTCTAATGCACACTAGCTATCAGAAGACTAGATTCCGTTCTCTTTGATAGTACAAACTGTTTCATTCTCTGGGAGGTTAAAACCTTAGAAGCAGGCGAGGAATCATTTAAGTCCAGCTCTCGCGAGGTGGACAGGGAGCATCAGGAGTTCGAGGTCATTTTCCATACAAAATGAGCTCTGTTTGGAATCTGAGACAGCATGGCATCCTGTCTCAAAAAACAAACAAAACCCCCACCTCATCATATAAAGATAGCCAAATTCAACTATGAGCAATACATACGGTACTTTTTGTAGGTTTTCAACTTCCCCCATTCAGATTTAAATTTCACAGGAAAAAGAATGTTTAAATTTTGCCAGGCACTTGTGATCTTAATCATCAGGAGGCCAAAGCAGGTTGAACAAGGATCAGAGGTCACCCTGGGTTGTGTAGCAAGATTCTATTTCAACCTGGACAAACAGAAAATAGGAAGCAGGGGTGCAGAATTCCAGGAGACTGACAGTTGTAGGTCAAGCAAACACTATTTCTAAGTGATGGGAGAAACAGACATGGCTGTAAGCATTTGGACACTGAAGTTGTGCCCAATTCATATCCCTTGTATAGCTAAGAAAAATGAGACAAACTTATTCTCTAGTTACACATTAAAACCAATGCAACTTCTTTTAGACATTTGTGCACAGAATCAAGAATAGCTAAAAGTTTCCCAAGTGGCAATGTTGCATATCAAATAACATGGCTTCCTGAGGAAGTTAAAAAAAAAAAAGGAACCAGAAGCAACATTTTCAAAAAGACTCATTTGCCGACAGTTTATTACCAACCCTCTCTACAGAGAGCTGACTCTTACCTTCTGGAGAACTGACTCGAAACACCTCTGATGATGACAGATTCATCAACAGCTTGCCTGTCTGTGTGCTTGTATTTATACTCAGGAGATCACGTGCCTGTCTCGGGTTCCTCATTAGCATAAGCCTCATCTGTCTTCAATGAGCAAGCATCCCAGTGTTTCAGATGAGGAGCCAGTGCTAACTCACATGCTTTCCCAGACATTTATTTGGTATTTTTAACTTGTAAAAGTCAAAATTGTAGGAGCACTGTCAACTTCAGGGATAGTATCAAATGCTGGAAACTTCTGTCATCGTCCAGCATTCTGATAAACTGAGGCATGTTTAGAAATTACAGTTTGTTCTTTTCTTCAGAATTTAAAACAACTATACTCACAAAAGAGACAGCCATATTACTTAGTAATTTGAGAACTGGCATGGCTCCTCCTGGAGCCTGTTCAGATGTAAAATACCAGAATCTACCACAGACCTACTCAGTCACATTCTGCATTTTTGTTTTGTTTTGTTTTTTGAGACAGTTTCTCTGTGTAACAGCCCTGACTGTCCTGGACTCACTTTGTAGACCAGGCTAGCCTCAAACTCACAGAGATCTGCCTGCCTCTGCCTCCCAGTACTGGGATTGAACGTGTGCCACTATGCCTGGCTACATTCTGCATTTTAACAAGATCTCCAGGTAAGATGGTCTCCTAGCTTACTCTAGAAGCTGAAGCTTAGGGATTGTAAATCATTTACCCAAAATCATTTCACAAAAAGTTACCATTACAACTCACACCCTATTGGTGTGATACACCCCACATATCCAACCGATATTTCAGGAGGCGCATGAAGGCCAGGCCCAGACATCACATGGATATACATCCATCCACTACAAAGATAAGGACACCAGAGCCCTTGCTCTGCAGGCCACAGACCAGACACAGGAAACTAATCTGTCTTTTGAGTTGGTGACAAGGTATGAAATAAGTCATATGAAGGCCTGGATTTCATATTTTCCAAAGCAAATCTGCATAATGGAAAGTCATTTCCAAATCCTTATACCAAGAATTTTTAATAATTTTAAATTTTAATTTTTTAAGAATTTTAATTTTTTATAACATTTTATTTGTGTGTGTGTGTGTGTGTGTGTGTGTGTGTGTGTGTGTGTGTGTAAGTGAAAAGACAGCTTGAGGGAGTCAATTCAGGTCCTTGGGGTTGGTGGTGGGCCCCTTTACCTGCCAAGTTTCCTTGCTGCCCTCCAAGAGTTTGCTGTCTAGGAGTTGGTGTGTTCCACAGAAGGATAGTTGTGATTTATAATGCTGGAAACCAGCAGATTTGTGCCTTCTAAAGTTTCTAATATCTTTTTTCTTTTTTTAAATGATTTATTTATTTTTATTTCATGTCCATTGGAGTTTTTCCTGGATGAGGGCATAGGATTCCCTGGAACTGGAATTACAGATGGTTCTGAGCTGCTATGTGGTGCTGGAAATTGAACCCTGGTCCTCTGGAAGAGCAATCAGTGCTCCCAACCACTGAGCCATCGCTCCAGCCCCCTCTAATAGCTCTTAAATTCAATGTGATTTTACTCCTTCTAAAATCTTACTATGTAACTAATCTTTTATTCAAATGACCTTGTACAGTCTTTCCTGTGTATCATTAAGTACTCAAGACTATTTAATAATACTTTGGGAGGTTCATTTTGCTTCTTGCTCTCTTCCCACCTCAGTTGCACCCCACAAGATTTGAGTTAAAACCAATTGAGAAATAATGATCTGGAAACTTAACAGGTAAGTGATCATGTTAATAGTTACATCTATAAACCAAAGCCTCCCTGAGTGAAATCCACCCATCCACTCCCATAACTTTAGACAGAAACCATATCTTACAACACCCCTGCATGTGGAGGGAGACCACAGACTTCAGTACCTAGAGTCAGATACACAGCACAAAGCCCCCTGCTCCCCAGTGGAAGCAGAGCAGAGTTCCTGGTAGTATGGGGAAGCCTAAGTTGCAGCAACATCCTAACTATTTTAAGACCAAAATTAACAAATAAGTATTACTTGACCTAAAAAAAAAATAGCAGCATGTCTCAGAGCACCATCTGTCCACGGCTTTTCAGTCTTCTTAGGGGTTCATAAAGAAGCCAGCTCATAAAAGCAGGATGGACTAAGATCCTGCAAGTTATCACATCTTCCCACAATCGGAAAGTGCCCTTGTTCTAGGCAGAAGCTTAACTGTTCTCACTCTATGCCCTGTCTCTCTGGAAACAGTTCATGATCAACAACTGAAACCTTAAATGAATCAGGGTGGCTTCGATTTAAATGAACCCTCTAGCAACAGCACTTAAGAGATCAGTTCTTACCAGATTTGTAATCTGGGTGCCTGCTCATCAATAGCTGTTAATTCCCAATGTGAAATGTCTAACAGGAAACACTTTCCAGGGGCTTTATGAAGCTTAAGCAAGGGGGTTGGGGAAATGGCTCAGCAGTTGACTGTTCTTCAGAGATCCTGGGTTCAATTCCCAGCAACCACGTGGTGGCTCACAACCATCATCTGTAATGGGATCTGATTCCCACTTCTGATGTGCATAAAGATAGAGCACTCATATATTAATTAATTAACACAATAATAAGTAAAGCTTTAAAAAAAAGATTAAGTGAATGAACTAAACCTCCTCTTTATGCATACTCTTGCAGTTACAACTAACCACAGGGTTTTAACAGGTATAGTTACAGGTATGGGCAAGTGTCTTTCACAAGTTCCCTTCTGCACAGTCTCCAGGTCATTACAAAACGTGAGATGGATGGCATTGCACAAGCCTAATCCTAACAATCACTCCCATTTGTGTTAAAGACCTTATTTTGTACATTGCTCATTTAATCTTCCCGTTCTCCTTATGTTCATAGCTGCTGAGATGGTCACCTTCCTCAATACCAAGAAAAAACAAAACCCAGTGATTAAGTGACTTGCCCAACTGCAGTCAGTCAGGTAGTTGACTAGTGGCAAAGCAGGAATTACAGAGAAAGAGGAAGCGTGGGAAGGGGAGGGGTTGAAGGCGGTACCTAAAGCAGTCAATCATCCACGGCTTTCCTTGGCTCCCAGTCACCACCATCACAGTCCTTCCTTGACCTCATTCCCCCTTTTTAAGTTGCGGAATAATAAAACGATGGCTCTGAGGAAAGTTTTCCATATTTCACTCCTTCTCCACATAAAACAAACGCAGGCAGTGCAAGAACCCTAGAAGAATGTTCTGAGTCTGCCAAGGGAGTCCCTGAAACCAAAATCTGTCTCACAATACACTACCATAAAAAACAAAAATATGCGCCGGGCGGTGGTGGCGCACGCCTTTAATCCCAGCACTTGGGAGGCAGAGGCAGGCGGATCTTTGTGAGTTCGAGGCCAGCCTGGTCTACAAAGCGAGTCCAGGACAGCCAGGGCTACACAGAGAAACCCTGTCTCGAAAAACCAAAAAAAAAAAAAAAAAAAAAAAAAAAAAAAAAAAAAAAAAAAAAAACAAAAATATGGGCTGGGGATGTAGCCCAGTTGGTAGAATGCTTGCCTCTCAGGCATGAAGCCCTAGGTTAATCCCCAGCACCAAATAAACTGGTATGGTAGTGCTGGCCTGCAATTCCAGCATTAAGGAGGTGACCACAGGAGGACCAGAGGGTCAAGGTCACCCTCTAATACACAGAGAGTTCCAGGCAAACCTGGGATACATGAGACCCTAACTCATAAAAGAAAAATGTAACCAAATGTAAATTTTGTTTTTCAAGACAGGGTTTCTCTGTGTATCCTTGGCTGTTCTGGACTCACTCTGTAGACCAGGCTAGCCTTGAACTCACAGAGATTCGCCTGCCTCTGCCTCCCGAGTGCTGGGATTAAAGGCCCATGCCACCACACCCAGCAATTAGACAGCTGTAAACTGCCATCCACACAGCAATTAGACAGCTGTAAACTGCCATGTGGTTGCTGGGATTTGAACTCAGGTCCTTTGGAAGAGCAGTCAGTGCTCTTAACCACTGAGCCATCTCTCCAGCCCCCAAGTTGGGCTCTTTTAATTCCACTGACCATTAGTGCAGTAGGAACGAGGTGTGACTGATGGGGTGATGTTAAGCATTCTAAATGTTGATTGGTCCTGTTTGCTGTCTGTTACTTAATTGACTCTGATTGGATAAATAAATGCTGAGGCCTAGAGATTGGCAAAGACAGAGGTAGGTAGGACTAGAGGTTTTCAGATAGAGAGCATCTTGGGAACAAGAAGGTTGCCAGAAAAGAAGCCAGGAATAAACAAGGGAGACACGCCATGGGGTAGATTAAAGAAGATCCTTCCATGTGGCTTGGAACATTGGCTTAGCGTGGAGAATAATAGTCCAAAGGGACATATGTATATATGGGGTTATATTTGGGTAATAGAATTATGAGCTAGCTTAGATGGGCTAGGATTGCACAACACAGGCCGAGGCTTGATAAAATCCACCCAGTGTTAGCCGGGCGGTGGTGGCGCACGCCTTTAATCCCAGCACTTGGGAGGCAGAGGCAGGCGGATCTTTGTGAGTTCGAGGCCAGCCTGGTCTACAAAGTGAGTCCAGGACAGCCAAGGATACACAGAGAAACCCTGTCTCGAAAAAACAAAACAAAACAAAAAAA
>CAJQZJ010009141.1:4733665-4787509 GCA_907164525.1 Lophiomys imhausi
AAAAAAAAAAAAAAAAAAAAAAAAAAAAAAAAAAAAAAGAAATGATACAACACCAGGTGTGGTGGTGCACTCCCTTAATCCCAGCACTCGGGAAGCAGAGGCAGGCGGACCTCTGTGAGTTCAAGGCCAGCCTGGTCTACAGAGTGAGTCCAGGACAGTCAGGGCTACACAGAGAAACCCTGTCTCGAAAAAACAAACAAACAAACAAACAAAAAAGAAATGATACAGCTAGGGCAATTGGTAAATCTGAATAAGACCTGATGTTTGAATAGCAGTAGTGTACCAATGTTAACTTTCTTTCTCTTTCCTTCCCTCTCTTTTGCTTTTTGTTGCTCCTCTATTTCCAAGTTGAAAAATAATGATTATATATACTTATAGGATAGGCACAATGTGATTGTTGCAGGAAAATATAAAAGCAAAATGGATGTCAGGTGCAGTTAGGTGTGCCTCTAAGGGCTCCAGAGGTGAGAAATGCTAAAGAATGGAAAGTTGCTGCCGATTTTAAGGCAAGTTGCTTGGGTGAGGTCTTGCGCTCTTTGCTCTATGACCTGAGACAAAGTCAGCTGGGTGGCCTTGAGCTACCCACAGTAAAGGTGAAATGGTTCGGCTCCTACTGACTGCCTGGAGCCGGTTCAGCCTGCCAAGGGTGTACAGGAGGAACTAGAAGACTTCTTTTATAGCAACTAGACCTTCAAAAGCTTCTTTTAGGCTTGAAAGAGCCCACATGGAAGGAATTCTGGGTAAGAGAGAGGGATTTTTTTCTCTCTGGGCTTGCAAGAACAACACATAAGCATCTGGCAGGATATAGGTAAAACAGAATTCTAGGAAAGAGAGCTAAGGAGCCCTCATAAGTTTGGAGCTCAAGATAAAAGCAGACTAGGTAAAAGGTCAGATAGGGGGCCGGAGAGATGGCTCAGAGGTTAAGAACACTAGCTGTTCTTCTGAAGGTCCTGAGTTCAATTCCCAGCAACCACATGGTGGCTCACAACCATCTACAATTAGATCTGGGTGCCCTCTTCTGGAGTTCAGGTGTACATGCAGTCAGAATACTGTATACACAATAAACAAACAAACAAATAAATCTGAAAAAAATAGTTTTTAAAAAAAGGACAGATAGGGATTTCTAAAGAGCTAGCAGTTTAGTTGTAGAATCAGACTTGTAAATATACATTTTGTATATAGTTAAGAAAATAAAGTTACCTCGATGACCTGGCAGATTTTTACTTCAGTTTATGCCTCCTGTGTCTTTATTGGTACACATATTAGAATAATTTAAAAGGATAATAAATAATACATTTGGTATTTTCATATATATATATATATATATATATATATATATATACCGTGGAATGATTAAATGAGTTAATATATCCATCACTTCATATTTTTATCATTTTTGAGGTAAAAGCACTTGAATTTTCTTTCTTAGCGATTTTGAAACATGCCTTATTAACTATAGTCACCATTCTGAATAACAGATCTGAAAAACTTACTTCTCAGCTGGGACATAGATAGCCCTGTGACACAGCACTTGACCCTGGGCTCCCTGTTTGGCCACAGTGAAAAGTAGTCTTTAAAGGCCTTAGCCTTTCTTACAGTCTACCTCTTATTTTTCCTTCCTCCTACTCAGCAATATGAGTAGAGGCCCAGCTTTTCTCCCAAAGCCTTGTGTGTCCTGGAGCATCATATTCTAGAGGCTGACTAGTCACCAAGCCCAAAGTTTACAGGCAGGCCTACACAAAGTAACAACCTTGTAAATGTCACCTGCTGCCTCTCTTTCCCTTCCTCTATGGAATATGCTTGTCAGTGTAGCATGGAGTCTTCTACCTGTCCCAAAGAAAAGCTACCTGCCTCTGTCCAGCACAGGAACACTGTGAGGAAGACAACGAGCCAAGATCAAAACCTCGATCCCTCCAACAACTGTGCACTCAGTGCCTTAAGACACCAAAATATCTTGGCATCACACAGACTCAGCAACTTTCCAAGATCCTGGACCTTTGCCACAAACTAGTCAGGATGTGGTTCTAGAACCAGATAAAACGGAGAGGTTGCAGAAAAGCAGCTGGCCAGCTAGACAACTGTGACTGAGGGCCGGCATCACAGAATAACTATGCCCCAACTCTTCCGATGACCAAGAACCCAGTGAACACTACTGGGAATTTTCCAATACAAGCTCCGTGTGGTGCTTACACCTATAGTTCCAGTACTGGGAAAGCTGAGTCAGGAGGACTTCAGGTTTGAAAGTCAGACTGGGCTATGCAGTAGGTTCAAGATCAGGCAGAACTACATAGGAAGACACTGACTCATTAAAAAAAAATTAAAAATCTTCTAATTCAGCACCCAGATCTGAAACAACCCATCATGGAGCAACCCAGAACCCCAGACATACACATTACATTACTCAGTGGATGCCCACACATGCTAAGCACTGGGTTAGGTACCAGAGATAGACCAGAAGTGACCCTTGTTCCTTCTGAACTCCTGCCCCAAAAAGAAATGTCCTAAAACCAGATATCCTATAAAGCGACAAGCTTAAGCCCAGACCTTACTACTGGACGCTGGTAGCATCCCTTACAAACACCTAGTGCCTTGGCAGCTGGAATACACAACAGCAAGGAGAAAAATGGCACAACTTAGAAACAGAAAAGGCTCACTACCTACCCCTCTCTTCTCCTTCTCCGTCATTTGTTTTGGGATATGGTCTTATGTAGGCCAGGCTGGCCTACCCTCAAACTTTTGACATTCCTTCCTCCACCTCCTAACTACTGGGATTCCAGGCCTGGGTCACCATGCCCAGCAACCTTTTCTCATTATTATAAATACTAATACTGATGTCTTTACTTCTTCTCTCATATCCACTCCTCCTACTTTCCCCATTCTTTTTCCCTAGGCTTTTCTTCTCCATTAACTTCTTCCTTTAAGCTGATGACAGACTCCTTTCTCCTCCCTGTTCTTACTTGAGTCTGCTCTTTCCCAGATAATGGATTTTTCCAAACTTAATACCTCATTTTTTGTTTTTCATAATAACTGTCGGATCCCATTGGCTTCTATACCTTACTGTTTGCTGAAGACCAACAAAATAGTTTCTTATTTTTTCCCATTTCTCCCCAAAACCTTTTTGACTGAGCACATCTAACTATTCAACTTCTGATATCTATCATCTTCCGTCCTCTAAGCCCCCAAGCTCTCCAAATTTGTTTCCTCTGTATCTTTAAACGCTAGCATTCCTTGAGGTCATGTACCCTCTACCTCTCTACATAAATATTTTCTGTATAGCCATACATGTCCCTACTCTCTACACCCAATCTAAGAAATCAGCTTAAACATTCTAACCAAAGTCCAGTCATATTTTAAATGGTTCTATCAAGTCGTTTCCCCACTATCGATTACGTTAGACTTAGCATCACTTTATATACCCTTTCCAAAACCACCTCCCTGATCTGACTTCCCCATCTCTAGTAGAGATGTGAAGCCACCTTCAGGGAAGTTATGTAATTAACAGCTAATCCCTAAGGTTCCTGAATGAGCCCAGCTGAACTCATATTGGGCTGAGTCACTTATTGTGTGTATCACTGAACAATTAATTTAACTCCTTTGAACATCAACCTATATATAGAAAAGGAAGACCAACAGCACTACTCTCTTGCACAATTCCTGTGTCCACTAAACAACAACGTACAATAGGCACTCAATAAATGTTAAACCACTACACCTTGTAGGAAGACCCAGAAGGCTCCAAAACAATATGAGCTACTGCTAATAGATCATACTGGTATAGACACCACACAATTGGGTTGAAGGACTTAGAAAAACCAGGCTGGAATTCAGCTAGAAGCTTCCTCCCTGCAGCTAGATTTTTATACTGCCTAGGAGTTGTTACGCAGCTTGATGGAAAGGAAAAATCACCAACGTCTTTATACAGACCCTGCACATTACAATACTGACATGGCAGGCGAGATGCACCACTAGGAAAATAGCAGCATTACTTTATTGGGTCGACAACTGCCTTCTGACTGTACTTGAACACTGTCCCACATAGGGAGGTCACAGGTCCAAGGAGGAACATACTGCTACTGTTTTGCTAAATGAGCATATTGTCAAATTGCCTTCTAAATGTTCATGTTTGTTCCCATGGACTGTGCTGCTCTTGACCTGGTCAGAGAAGCTGCTTCTTGCAGTGAAAAGCAGGTCTTCAGTGCTACAGCTATAAGGTGCCCACGCTCCAGGAAATTAACCCTCATCCATGTTCATGCTCACAGCCCTCACTAAACTCAGTGGGTCACAGAGAGAGAAAGGTGAGGGGAAGAAAAGTAAGAGGGCTTTGAGAGGAAAAGAAGGGGCTCAGGAGGAATGGGATAAAAGAGGGTAATGGGGATAGAGATGATCAAAATACACTGTGATACACTTCTTCATTACCAAGAACAGCAAGGACCTTACAGCCAGATCTATTTTGCCTAGATCAGGGGTCATTCTTATTCTAGGGTCTTCTACATCCATTTCTGATCCCTAAGCAGAGGGAATTAGAAATTTCAGCAGTAACTCTGAGCTCACCAACCTTAACTTTTTAACTGAACCCTTCCCCTGCTACCTATGTATGAACTGGTCCTTCATTTTATTTTCCTTCCAAGGTGAATAAGGACTGTTTAGTTCTGTCCATTATCCTGAAAAGGCTGTGTCATTCACCTTCCTGAAGGCAAAAGCCTATGAGACTGTGTCACTGTGCTCCACTGCCATACCTGACCAACTTGTTTTCTTGCTTGGCATGCCTTAAGAAAACAAGCTACGTGCCAGACAGGACCAACATCTCACCTGGACGGCCTTCTTCCCACAGTCTGCAGCTCAATCTCTTGTGTCTTCTCTATTCTGACTGTCCCTCCTAGTCTAGGCTCACACATGGCTCATCTTAAAGTCATTAATTCTAAGACCTTGGATTCCACCCCTCCATGCTCCATCAGTCATTATAGGCTACTAGATCTTCTTTCACAGATCATCTAATGAGTCTCCTTATCCTTGCCAGTTATGTGTGTGTGTGTGTGTGTGTGTGTGTGTGTGTGTGTGTGTGTGTGCGTGCCAGTGTCTATGCAGCCCACACCAGTCTAGAATTCCAGAACTCAAGTGATTGTCATGCCTCATCCATCAAAGTAGCTGGGAGCTACAGGCCTGTGCCACTGTACCTAATTCTATTCTATTCATATTCATCCATCCCTGAGCCCACCCCACCCAGTGTTAGCATTTGGCCTGCACGGATGGGAAGGTATCCTGAGACTTGTGAGCCCAGGAACCACACAGTTCTGAGGGGAGAGGGTATCCCCAGTGAAAGTGTTACAGCACTGAGGAAGGGATCCTAGGACTTGTGAGCCCAGAACCACACAGCTCTCTTAGGTGGAACAATGTCCCAGTGAAAGGGCATCCTCAGGCATAGGAGCCCAGGATCCACACAACTCTGAGAGGAGGCTTCCTCAGCAGAGATGTTGCAGCTCATAGAGGAGAGTTTCCTCAACCCCAGCTGAGCTGTGGAGCATTGGGGCCTGCTCCTTCTTCAATTCTTCTCTTCTTCTTACTCTTCTTCATTGCTTCTTGGCTTCTTTGATTCTTCCAATGAAAGTCTCAGCAGGCAGCAAATCTCATAAGAGAGATTTATTGGACGGTCCAGGACAAGGAGGGATGAATCCAGTGTGTGACTGCCCCTGCTCCCAGGAGAGGACAACAAGGAATTGAACAAAGTACAGGGCTTATATAGGGTTTCTTGGGGGTGGAGCTTTCTAGGGCAGGGACTTCCAGAGTGAGGATTGGTGGAATTTCAAATCCTGGGATTGGAGAGCTCAGAGATTTGGTGGGCTTTCCTGTGCTGGGATTGGTGGGTCTTTCGTTAAGACTTTAAATTAGCATAATCTGGGATTGAGGACCTGGGGATGACCTCTGTGACAGTTACAGAGGCTGGAAATGTTATGACAGAGAGGTCTGGGGGGGGGGGGGGGGGAAGATTGGGCTACTGCTGGAGCTCCTCAGTCAGGGGTCTGGCCACTTTCCGCCTTGAGGGTTTACAAAGTTTACAAAGTTGCCAAGATTACAAAGGGAGTACACGGCAGGGCAGGGAAGTCTTTCCCTGCAGCAGGAATAGCTGACAGAGAGTAGAGAGGAGGTGCTGCCTCTGTGGACAGCAGGAAAGATGACGTCTCAGTGGACAGCTCCCAAGGCAGAGGGCTGAGGGAGGAAAGATGTCATCACCGTGGACAGCTCCCTTGCCTGCAGCAGGCTGAGGCAGGATGGCTCCCAAATCCGCAGCCTGCCATTCTGACAGGAGCGCCGGGAGCCACCATTTTGACTGCTCCAGCCACAGAGGCTGGGACGGGAAATGGGGCGCTGACAGCTCTGGCAGCACACTTTTCAGGCATGCTGTTCAAATGTCATACTGTACTGATACTTCTGGGGGGGGGGGAGAACACTTGGATAGATCTCAGCTGCAGCAGTGGCTGCATTGGACCACACCCAGTACCAGAAATCAAACTCATGGCCTCAGGCATGATAGGCAAGCCCTCCACCTACTAAGATATGTTCCTAGCCCCTATTTGCACTACTTTGATGTCTACTTGAATTTCAAATTGTTTCTAGAAACCAATGAGATTAATCATCTAAAAACACAGTTTCCATTATGTCATATCATCACTGAAAAGTATGTGAGGCTTTTTACTTCCCAATGGGACAAAAATCACTCTAAATGATATTATGAGTTTTCCTGTTTCTTTTAGTCTTTGCTAGTCTCATGTCCTCTACCTGTAAGTCTACCAACTACACTTATTCATCCAAATGTTACAATTTGTTCAAATCCCATGTTCTCAGTGAAACCCTTCCTGATCTCACAGGTAGAGTGGATCAGCAGAGGTGCTCAGTGTGAATGAGCTAGGCAAAACTGAGTCAAGGAAGTGGCTACAATGGAAAGAGATTATTTTGCAAACAAGATCAGAGAGGTGGGGACAGGCCAGATTTCATAGAGTCTTCTTTTTTTAAGATTTATTTATTATGTATATAATATTCTGCCTGAATGTTTGCCTGCATGCCAGAACAGGGCACCAGATCTCATTATAGATGGTTATGAGCCGCCATGTGGTTGCTGGGAATTGAACTCAGGACCTCTGGAAAAGCAATCAGTGCTCTTAACCTCTGGGCCATCTCTCCATCTTCCATTGGGACACGTAAAGACTATGTCTTTAAATCTTAGCAAGTTTTAACGGCAGATCAACTGAAAGATTTTTGTAATAAAGAGAAAAAGTGAGCCGGGCATTGGTGGCGCATGCCCTTAATCCCAGCACTTGGGAGGTAGAGGCAGGTGGATCTCTGTGAGTTCGAAGCTACCCTGGTCTACAAAGTGAGTCCAGAACAGCCAGGGATACACAGAGAAACCCTATCTTGAAAAACAAACAAACAAACACACAGCAGTGAAAGAACAGATTTTGTTGTGGGGGAGATAAGGGTTGGGAATGTAGGGAAGAAGATAGAGGTGGAGGAGAAGATGGGCTGAGGTTCAGGGTAGTTTCAGAGCACTTGTCTGCTATATACAAGGCACTGGGTTCAACTGGTAACACTGGCAAAAGTCATCGAGATAGTTTTGGGGCACGCTAAGTTAACACACATACTGAGGGCTGGAGAGATGGCTCATTAGTTAAGAGCACTGGCTACTCTTTCATGGACCTGGGTTCAAATCCCAGAATCCACATGACAGCTCACAACTATTTGCACCTCCAGTCCCAAGGGATCTAGCACCCTTTTCTGGACATGTGGGCCCCAGGCATGCTCACATGTACATGGTGTGTAGACATACATGCAGCCAAAATAACTATAAATATAAAAATAAATAAATGAAGCTTTATATAGATATATATCACATATATCTATATAGATATAGATATATTAAACATACAAAGAAAATGTTGAGTGGGAAGTTTATTATCTAAATCTGAAATTCAGAGGACTGGTTTGAGTAGCAACAGGCTTAGCTCATGGAATCTCTGTATGATGGACAGATCTGGATTAGCAATGTCCCATACAGAATCCATGTATACAGATGGATTCGTGATATGCTCCTGAGGTGACTGGGGAACTGAACTATTCATTTTTTTTTCTTTTCCTTTTTAAAGATTTATTTATTTATTTTATGTGTATGAGTGCTCTATCTGCATGTACACCTGCAGCCAGAAGAGGGCATCAGATCACATTGTAGATGGTTGTGAGCCACCATGTGGTTGCTGAGAATTGAACTCAGGACCTCTGGAAGAGCAGGCAGTGCTCTTAACTGTTGAGGCATCTCTCCAGCCCACTATTCATTTTTCTTAACTTAAATAGATATATGTGGTGCCACAAAGTTGTCCTCTGACCTCCATGTGAGCACCCTGACACACACATGCTCCCTTCCCATACATATCATATAATAAATGATTTTTTACAGCTGGGCGTGGTGGCGCACACCTTTAATCCCAGCACTCGGGAGGCAGAGGCAGGTGGATCTCTGTGAGTTTGAGGCCAGCCTGGTCTACAAATCAGCAGTCAAGGATACACAGAGAAATCCTGTCTCAAAAAATAAGAACAATATAGATGCTCAATTAATGAGCACAAATCAAGGTCAGACTGAAGGCAAACCAATTGAAGGCCCTAGATAAGGTTCCAGGGTCCAACACGCCTAGGAGACCTACCACTCTGGAAAGAAAGTGTTTTAACCTTGGCAGCCTGGCTGGGAGATACACTGATTCTCTGGTTGTGTGTCTAGGAAATCTAAAATACAAGCAGTAAAATAGAAAGAAATGCAATTTTAATGAAACTCATACAAAGGACGCCCCATTCCTATCTCACACACTGGTGAGATTGCTATGTACCCCAATTTTTGAGGCAGATGGGCAGAACATAACTTTTTATTTTACAGGCTGATGCTGAAGATACTCAAGGACATCCTGTCTTAAACTATAAGAAGGCATTCATTTGGTTAAAAGTAGTTTAAAAACCTGAATCATTTCCCAAGACTTTGTGCATTACAGGCAAGCACTTTACCATTGACTGAGCTACACTTTCAGCCCTAGAAGGTCTGAATAACTAAACCATCAATCGACCCAGAGTGGTACACTACTGTTTGCTAAGCAAGTTGAACAGAGAAACACAAAGCAGAGCCGGCAGCAAGGTTGACTGATACCCTGTCCCAAGTGGTTGCAGAGGACAGGGTATTACTTCTAGATTCCTCAGTAGTTAAGAGAATCCCACAGCCCCAATACCCACTTCAGCTGTACAGAGAACTGGTCTTTGTCAAGTTATTTTTATTTGTTTAAAGCTTTTAAGAAGTTTCCATTCATTTATTTGTGTGCGACTATGTACATGCATGTGTATACCACTTGTGCGGAGGTCAGAGGACAACCCACAGGAGTTGGTTCTCTCCTTCCATATGGGTTCTGGAGATCAAACTCAGATTGTCAGGCTTGGCAACTGGCCTTTACCAACAAGTCATCTCATTGGACTACTTTTTTGGGAGGAAGAGGACAACTACTTTTAAAATGAATTATCTTATATATCTCTTTGTCAAGCCTAGGAAACAAATGTGTAAACACTGGCATAGGCATTATAACACAAAGGGTGCCGGGTGTGGTGGCGCATGCCTTTAATCCCAGCACTCAGGAGGCAGAGGCAGGCGGATCTCTGTGAGTTCAAGGCCAGCCTGGTCTACAAAGTGAGTCCAGGACAGTCAAGGATACACAGAGAAACCTTGTCTCAAAAGAACAAAAATAAATAAATAAATAAATAACACAAATGGTTATAACGGGCTCTCAGCTCTTCTACCAGGTGACTAACTCTGTTAAAGCGTTCTTCCTGCTATGTACAGTAAAGCTAACTTCCTTAAGATCTGAATGTGGGTCTAAAGAGATGGCTCAATGGTTAAAAGCACTGGCTGCTTTGTTTTGCCTACATGTATATATGTGGACCATCTGTGTGCCTGATTCCCTTGGAGGCCAAAAGAGGGCATCAGATCCTCTGGAACCACTCTGTGAGTGCTGAGAATCAAACCTAGATCCTCTGCAAGAGCAACAAGAACTCTTAACCTCTGAGGCATTTCTCCAATCTAAGGAAGGATCTCTGTGCTTTCAAGGCCAGCCTGGTCTACATACTGAGGTCCTGTCTCAAAACAACAAAACAATAATTAACTATTTAATTGTAGGAGGAGGAGAAGATAGAATATACAGACCACCTAGCTCTATTTTATAAAACTTAAAATAGATGGATGCTTCCTTTAAAACTACAAATTTTAGCTCAGCATAGGAGCACGCCTGTAACCCCAGTAACCCCAGAAGAACCAAGATCACCACAAATTTGAGGCAAGCCTGGTTTATGTAAAAGTTCCAAGTTCCACAACAGTCAGGGGCTACATAGTAAGAACTTGTCTCACAAACACAAACAAGACTAGAAAGGAGCTCATCTAGTAAAACTCACCCAGCCCTGGTTTCTCCATTCCCTAGCTACGCATATACTGCATAAACAAGGTATGATAGTACACACCTGTAATTGTAGTGCCTGGAGATGGATGTAGGAGGATCGATCGGGAGCTCTATATCATGCTCGGCTAGGTAGGGAGTTCTAGGCTAGCTTGGACTACATGAGGTCCTGTCTTAAAATTAAAATAATAATAATAATAATAAAAATGGCTGGGCAGTGGTGGTGCACGCCTTTAATCTCAACGCTCGGGAGGCAGAGGCAGGTGGATCTCTGTGAGTTCGAGGCCAGCCTGGTCTGCAAAGTGAGTCCAGGACAGCCAGGGCTACACAGAGAAACCCTGTCTCGAAAAACCAAAAAATAAAATAAAGTAAATGTGGAAGTTGTCTATAATCCAGCACTCAGGAGGTTGAGAAAAGAGGAAAACCAGTCTGAAATATATAATAATAATTTAGTTTTTTTGTTGGTGTTGTTGCTGTTGTTTTGGTTTTTCGAGACAGGGTTTCTCTGTGTAGCCCTGGCTGTCCTGGACTCAACTTTGTAGACCAGGCTGGCCTCGAACTCACAGAGATCCGCCTGCCTCTGTCTCCCAAGTGCTGGGATTAAAGGCGTGCGCCACCAACGCCCGGCAGGTTTTGTTTTGTTTGTTTGTTTTTTTTTTTAATTCTAGAAGCCATGCATAGTACTGCTTGTCCATGTACACCCTAAAACTTGGGAAGCTGATAAGGTATCTTATCTATGCTTACCACACCCACTTCTCTGTACTCCCAGGGATTTTTTTCCACACTGTAATGGATTTTATGATGTAGTGGGAAATAAAGGGAGGGAAAATGAGTTCCATAAATTCCTCATTGCCACTAGTCCCTCTTAATAACCCTGCTACATTCACAGTCCCGAGCAGTAAAGACTAACTAAGCCTGGCAGGCAAGTTCCTCTGCCTCTGGTCCCTACTCCCTTACATCCTACACAGATCTTTTACATCCATCCAGTCTCCTAACCTCCCAGTTCCAGTAGCTCACCCACCCTGTCAACTTTTGGGGGGAGGGAAGAGGGGTACTGGGGATTGAACCTGTGGCTTCACACACAAAAGAGAAGAGCTCTACCACTGAGCTATAACTCCAGCCCTGTTTTACTTTTGATTTTTAAAGAGTATCTCCCTAGGTTGCCTAGGCTGACCTAGAACTCCCTCTGCAGACCTTGAGCTTCAATCCTCTTGCCTTGAATCCCAAGTAATTTGAGATTACAAGCCAGATACAACACCAGGCCTGCCTCCAATCCCAAAAATCCTTTCCCCCCACCCCTTAGGGTTTTTGTTTGTTTGTTCGTTTTTTGGTTTTTTTTTTTTTTTTTTTGGTTTTTTGAGACAGGGCTTCTCTGTGTAACAGCCTAGCTGTCCTGGACTCACTTTGTAGACCAGGCTGGCCTCTCGAACTCACAGAGGTCCGCCTGCCTCTGCCTCCCGAGTGCTGGGATTAAAGGCGTGTGGCACCATGCCCGGCAATTACAAGACAGCTGTGATCTGCCATGTGGGTGCTGGGATTGGAACCTTGGTCCTTTGGAAGAGCAGTCAGTGCTCTTAACCGCTGAGCCATCTCTCCAGCCCCAATTCAAAAGTCTTAATGAGACCCTATCTAGTATTTATTATTATTCAAAGATTCCGGGGGTGAAGGAAGGGAGGATCTCAACTACAATTCAAGGCCCAGGGTAGCATTATATAGCATTTGTACCTTCTCAATTCCACAGGGAAATTCCCTAAAACCTCAACCAATCTGTTCACAGTTCTCCCAACAAACTACCAACACATCTGGCCCGGATTCCAACCACATATGTCCAGATTCCATGACCTCTGCCACTCCTTCCAAGATCAGTCTAGATCCCTATCCCATCTCTGCCTCTCACTGACCGTTCTGCCCATGGTCAAGTTCCACGCTTGTCAAATGGTTCCAGCCAAACCAAAGCTGCTTGGGAGGCAGATCACATACGGACAAAGGCCATCACAGTGCGCTGCATTCAGCGGGTCCTAAACATTAGTAAAATCAGGAGGGCTTTCAAATAATGATCTAAGTGGAGCAAGATAATAAATACGGCCTATCTCTCCTGATTCACATGAAAAGCACCTTACGCCTTTATTAGGAGACCGAAAATTTGTTGTATACACATAGCAAAGTGGAGGAAGCACGCCACTAACTGCAAAAACGTGCATCCTAAACCTGGTTTTGCCATAATCTCTGGAAACTGTAGGAGAACTCTCTAAAATCTCTCAGAGCCTGGGTGGTTTTAGATGTGAAACAAGGTGCAGGATCCCAAGGTATCTTTCGTCCCCCAAACGCCCCTGTCTGCTCACTCCCGACAAGGCAGGCAAACTTTTACAGTTCCCAACCACTCACTGCCCTAGTCCAACAAACTCGGTTCCCGCGGGGGTTAGCGCTGCCGGGTGAGAATCGGTCTCCCAAGACTCACCGGATCCCCTCACCTCATGGCCCCGAGGCCCGCCTCAGGTGGCCGGCGGGGCTCCCGGAGCGACCGGGCTGCCTAAGGGGGCCCCGCTCCCCCCTGCACTTGTGGCGTTCGGCCAGCGATCCGGGGTGGGGAGGCCACCGTGGCCGTCCGCCCTCCCCGCCAGGCCCGGACTCTCCCTGGTGCCCCCGGGCGGCCTCCGCGCGGACGTCCACACACCCGGCGGGGCCGGACTGGTAGCGCGAGGGGCGGCGGCGGTGCTAAGTGCTGAATCACCAGTTTGCAGCAGCCCAGCCCAGCCACGGTGACCCACGGGCCGCGTGGGCCTGGACGCTCGAGGAGCTTACCCACACAGTCGCTTCGCGGACGGCGGGCGAGCGCCGAGGATGGAGCGCAAGGTGCTGGACAGCGCGGGGTGCAGCAGCCACGCGAGCCCGTTCCGCATACCCCGGCGCAGCCGCTGCGATCTCGGCGGCGAACGCTTCCTTTTGGCGCTGGAAGCCGGCCCTGCGCATTGCGCATGCCCAGTCCGCCGCGCCGCGCCGCCTCTAGGGAGCCGGGGACCGGTCTCCGCTCCGGGTTTTACGTGGAGCCGACGGGGGGGGACCGCCGCTGCCTGGGTCCGGGCTGGCTGGCAGGTTGGTCGCGGTTCTGGCTTCCGAGCATCAGAGGCCCTGCAGCCAGCCCTCCGTAGGCCAGCAGGGTCCCCAGCCGGACTTCACTCCGGCGCGCCGCCGAGGCCGAGGGTTGCCTGGCTTTGACGTGGTGAAGGCGCTCAAAGCGGTCTGTCCCCAGGCAGGATGGCGGCCCAGCAGGTGCTGGAACGAAGTCCTCCCTGGCTGGCGGCTGCCCCACCGAAACGTATCCGCTGCGGGCGCTGGGCCATGCGGGCTCCCTCTAGAGCGCGGAAGGAGCGTGGACTGCGGAAGCACGGACGCGTGGGGACCTGTCGGGCTGGGGAGTAAAGACAATTCAAATCTCTAGGGATCCACGAGCCAGGACGGGCCTCAGCAAAACAAGGCGTCTGTAGACTTTCAAATCCAGAACAGGAAACTTGATTTTGAGACGGGGTCTCATGTTGCTAGGCGGGCCTCTGGTTTACTACGTGATTTAGGATGACCTTGAGTTTTCGACCTCGCAAGTGCTGGGATTATGAGTGTGCCCCACGCACCAGCACAGAGGTGGAAACCACTGCTATTTAGTACTGCTACTTATACTGCCAGTGGACTTAGGTTATCTTTTTTTTTCTCCTGAGACCGACTCTCACACTGCAGCCCTGGCTGTCCTGG
The DNA here is from genome assembly GCA_907164525.1 of Lophiomys imhausi. Classification (NCBI taxonomy): domain Eukaryota; kingdom Metazoa; phylum Chordata; class Mammalia; order Rodentia; family Muridae; genus Lophiomys; species Lophiomys imhausi. The sequence goes on from CAJQZJ010009141.1 coordinate 4,747,876, forward strand.
AACTCTATGTAAACCAGGCTGGCCTCAAAAGGTCATTACTTTTTAAAGACATGACTTTTCTCCCTGGTGACTTCTTGGTGCTTTGCATCCACAGATAGCCTAAAAGTGGATATGAATTGGGATTTCTGTTACATTTTACACAGATCAGGATGGGGGTGTCCTTAAGAAATAGTTTAGGGTAATGATTCCCCAGCTTAACTATTTTTAGGTGTCTGATGTATCAGATCAAACACTGTAGCCAAACACAGGGTTCTGACTCCTATTATTGCTACAAATGAAAACTTAGTAGAAGTTGGTCCTTGTTCTGCCAGGTTCTCGAGACCCCAAAGACCACCTAGGAACCAACTCTGATGTAAATACATGAGGGTTGTTTATTCAGGCTCAGAGCTTGGACTCTCAACAGTCACTGACCAGCAGTTCAAGTTGAGAGCCCCCAGACCCAAAAGTACAGAGTTTATATACAGACTCAGACAAAGAAGCAGGTTCTTTACCATATGATTGGATGACATTTGGGTAGCTAGTCATGTCCATTTCTGATTGGCTCGTTGTTACTGACTAACCAACTACGGTCAGCTTGACGATCAGAAAGTTTGTTTAGACTTTTTGGGTGCTTTCTCAGAGTGAGTGAGCTGTCTGGTGATGACGAGAGAGCACCCCTGGAATACAAGGCCAGGTACATTTTGTTGTTGTTCTGGAACTGGAGGTCAGCTCTGAGTCAAAATACAAAATGGGATCTTTTTTCAAGATGGATTCAGTCAGGCTCCACAATCCTCTCTGAGATATCCTGTACCATGAAAGACCTTGTGTGGAGGGCTGGAGATACAGATGGGCAAAAAGATTTTACTTAGACCAGAGCGAGTAACCAGAACATTTACTGAAATATGCTGCAGAGGCTGGGGGTATAGCTTAGTTGGTATACTGTTTCCCCAGCACAAAACCCTGGGCTGGATCCCTAACACTGCAATAAAGCCTCTTGTGGTGGTGGTACATGCCTATAAATCCAAGCACTCGGAAGGCAGAGGGAGAGGATAGGAAGTTCAAGATAATCCTTGGCAATTTACTGAATTTGAGCCAAGTATACATGAGACCCTGTCACCAAAAAGAGGAGGGAGGGTGCACTGTGAGGGCCAGCAAGATGGCTCTGTGGATAAAGGCACTGGCTATGCCAGCCTGCTGACCTGAGTTCAATCCCTTGGACCCATGTAAAGGTGAAAGGGGGTGACTAATACAATTCCACAAAGTTGTCCCCTGACCTCCATACACATTCTGTAGCACAATGAACACACACGGTGTTTTTAATTTTTATTTACCTTTACTTTATGTGCATTAGTGTTTTTCCAGCACATATATATATGTGAAACTATCAGACCTTGGAGTTCAGACAGTTGTGAGCTGACATTTGGGTGCTGGAAATTGAACCTGGGTCCTTTGGAAGAGCAGTCAGTGCTCTTAACCACTGAACCATCTCTCCAGCCCCCACACAGTATTTTTTTTTTTTAAGAAAATACACTGAGCCGGGCGGTGGTGGCGCACGCCTTTAATCCCAGCACTTGGGAGGCAGAGGCAGGTGGATCTTTGTGAGTTCGAGGCCAGCCTGGTCTACAAAGCGAGTCCAGGACAGCCAGAGATATTCAGAGAAACCCTGTCTCGAAAAACCAAAAAAAAAAAAAAAGAAAATACACTGATGGATAGGCGTGGGGGTGCACACCTTTAATCCCAGCACTCGGGAGGCAGAGGCAAGCAGATCTCTGTGAGTTTGAGGCCAGCCTGGTCTACAAAGTGAGTCCAGGACAACCAGGGATACACAGAGAAACCCTGTCTCAAAAAACAAAAAACAAAAAAAAAGAAAGAAAATACACTACAAAGACCCAGAGCTCCCAGGGATGTTACGAATCTCTAGTATTCAGTTCCCTGATGATCTGAGCATGCTCCTTAATGTATAGAATTCGATACAGTGGTGTCAAGACATCCTAAGACAAATTGTAGCTAGGTCTTATTTTGGTTAACTCTCATGAGGTAACAGCCCTCCTATGAAGCCAGCAGTCTTGCTCTGAACCCATTCTATCATGAGGCAGTTGGGGCCTTGTTCTGGACCTAGAATGGCTGAGGACAGTCATCAGTCCTGGAGTAGTGTCCACATCCCTCTCTCCCAACTCTCCAAAGTCAAATAGATGGCAGACAAGCCATGATGAAGATGCATCTTCTGAAATTTCTTTATAACTGAATGGAGCATTGCTGACCATGTTGGAATTGCTCATCATGAAAGAATCATGAGAGTGCGGGCGTCTCAACAAACATTTGCAGAAAGGAAGTCGCTGTCTAAGAAACTGGAGTTAGGATAGTGACATCAAGATCTTCAGTGGGGGCCGGGCATGATGGCACACACCTTTAGTCCCAGCACTCGGGAGGCAGAGGCAGGTGGATCTCTGTGTTCGAGACCAACCTGGTCTACAAAGCAAGTCCAGGACAGCCAGAGATACACAGAGAAACCCTCTCTCTCAAAAATAAAAAAAAAGATCCTCAGTGGTAGCAGGCAGAGATTATGTAATTAATATAGATAGATTAATGTGTCCTTGGTCCTTAGTAATGGTTGATGTCCCTGAGACAGCACCATTAGGAGCATAAAGGCCTATAATCATGGCAATACCAATAGTGCCAATGTAAGCAGGGGCCAAAGATACAAAGCAAACTTTAAAAAAAAGAAGGCCCTGGAGTTAGCTCAATTGGTAGCATGCTTGGATGTATGTAGTCGGCCCTGATATGTAAGTAGTATGTATGAGGCCCTGGGTTTGATTCCTAGCACTACAGAAAACTAGGTATGCTGCTAATTCCATGTAATCCTAGAACTCAGAAGGTAGTGGGAGGAGGATCAAAAGTTCAAGGTCATCCTTGACTACACACTGAGTTTGAGGTCAGCCTGGTATAAGAGACCCTTTCTCAAAAACTGAATGGATAGATGGATGGATGAAGGAAGGAAGCAAATAAAGAAGCTGAGAGTCCAGGCCATCAAAGCTACCTAGGAGGTGTCTCAACCAACTTGCTTTAAAGTCTGCTTTGTGTCTAGAGTATATTTTTAAAACACTCCAGTAATTTTCAGATTTTATTTTTATGTTTAATTATGTATATGGAGGAGAGGGTGTGTGTGTGTGTGTGTGTGTGTGTGTGTGTGTGTGTGTGTGTGTGTGTGTGTAATGAGTGCAGGTGCCTTCAGAGGTCAGAGATATTGGAGTTATAGACCACTGTGAGCTAGCCCATATGAGTACTGGGAGCCAAACTCAGGTCCTCTGCAAGAGCAGTATGTACACATAACTGCTGAGTCACCTCCAGCTCGCAAGCCTTGAGTATTTTAATTTAGTAGTTGGTTGGTTGGGTTTGTTTGGTTTGGTTTTTGAGGGTTTTTCCTCTGCTTTTCCTGGAGAGTCAACCCAGAAGTAACAGGTTTTATAAAGGGTAGCCACATGCCTCCTGCTTTTGAAGTAATCATGTCTCAGGCCCTCTGGATGTCCAGGATTGTTCCTGCTACCAAGCTGAGGCATGGTTATGCCCTAGAGTGACTACTGAGGCCTTCTATGTAGATTGTCTTTTAAGAGATTTTTTTTTTCCCTTGAGACAGGATTTTTTGGTGTATCCCTGGCTGTCCTGGACTCACTTTGTAGACCAGACTGGCCTTGAACTCACAGAGATCCACCTGCCTCTGCCTCCTGAGTGCTGGGATTAAAGGCGTGCCCAGCACTTGGCAGCTACCCTATGAGCTGAGGGTTTCATCCTGTTCACTTGTGTTTGACTGTAGACTAGGTGGTACTGGAAAATCCTGAATATTGGCCAGTGTTATCACCTAGGTATTCTGAGACCAGGGGCTAGGCTTAGAAAGCCATTTCTACAGTACCAAGTGTCTTCCCTAGTTAGATCAGACAGCTAGCTAGGCCTGTTTATGGCTGGGGGAAGAGGGTGAGAAACATCATAGTGGGGGTAAACAGACAACACAGCAGGGAAGTGACAGCTGTTCAAAGACTTAAAAATCCTAGCCAGGAAAGCTGTGAACACTTGGAGAAAAAATATCCTAAGACAGGTCATTCTCTCTTAGGAGATTTTAAGGTTTTGCCCAACAAGGGCAAAGAAGACACTTCTCTGAGGGAAGTGTTGTTCCTTAGAGGAACGAGAGCAAAATAATGAGTAGGCCTCCAGTATAAGGCAGAGATGGTAGATGGTAGATCTCTGGAAATGGCTGGCCAACTAGCTTAGTCAAAATAGCAAACTCGGTCCACTGTCCATGTGGAGCCACCACATGAGTTCTCCTGAGCTAATTGAGTTAAAGAACATTAAGGTAGAGGAAGGAGGACAGATGGCATCACAGAATGATTTTAGGAAGATAGCTAAGGAGTTTAATGGTGAGTGTTTGGATGACAAGAAACCCTAGAGCCAGAATAGGACACCAGTAACGTTGGGGTAAAGGAATAAAGAGGAGGGTCATAAGTCAAGGTAACCTAAATCTAGGAATAGTTTTAAGACGTCTCCCTAAAGCCAGGTACGGTGGTGCACAGCTTTAACCCCAGCACTTAGAGACAGAGGTAGGTGGGTCACTGAGGTCAAGGCCAACCTGGTCTACACAGAGTTACAAGTCAGCCAAGGCTACATTGTGAGAACTTGTTTCAAGATTAGTTAGTTAGCCTGAGGAAATGGCTAGAGTTCTTGTTGAACAAACATAGGGAACTGAGTTTAGATTCCCCAGCAACCATGTAAAAGGCCTGGTGGGCGTGGTGGTGCATGTCTGTAAACCCCAGTGCCCCTTGCCCCCAGGGTGCAGGGGTGGAAGAGGGATAAAGATGCAAGCCTGGAACTCACTGGCCAGCCCGTTCAGCCACACCAAGGCTAAGGCAGAGATGGTAGATCCCTAGAACTGGCTGGCCAGCTTGTGTAGCTAAAACAGCAAGTTCCATACTCAGTGAGTAATCTTGTCTCAAAACAAACAGAAGCTTCACTGAGGGAGACACCACTCCCTCTACGGCCTCTGCTTTTCATATGTGTACATTTTCCTGGAGGAACAGATACACTTGAAGTGAATGGAGTCCAGTACAATCCTGAATGGAAGGAGAAAGCTTGTAAAATTACGCCATAGAATTTAGAAAGGCAAGTTAAAAAAAAAAAAAAAAAAAAACCTTGGCTATTACATTAGAGAGGTCTGGAGGTTCATGAAGGTGTGTTTGACCTAAGTCTCATCCAAAGAAGAGACAAGAGATTTTTAAGTGTTACTGTTACAGTAACAGTCTGCTTGGGCTTCTGTGGGTGGGACAATTTTAATCGTGGGCAGAGGAACCCATGGTGACAGGGCCTGTAACCTTAGCACAGCTGCAGATGTGGCAGGTGTGCCTAGAGGAAAGGCCTACTGTGAAAACTTCCAAAGGGCTGAGATGGAGCTGAGGATGGTAACACATGCTTGTAATTCCAGCACTTGAGAGGTAGAGGCAGTAGGATCCAGTTTGAGGTCCTTGGTTTCCTAGTAAATTCAAGGCCAATTTGAATTTGGGTCACATAGACCAAAAAAGGGAGGGAGGGGCCAAACTTGAAGAGATGGCTCAGTGGTTAAGAGTGCTTACTAGGGGCTGGAGAGATGGCTCAGGGGTTAAGAGTGCTCACTAGGGGCTGGAGAGATGGCTCAGGGGTTAAGAGTGCTCACTAGGGGCTGGAGAGATGGCTCATGGGTTAAGAGTGCTCACTAGGGGCTGGAGAGATGGCTCAGTGGTTAAGAGTGCTCACTAGGGGCTGGAGAGATGGCTCAGGGGTTAAGAGCACTGCCTAGTGCTCTTCCAAAGGTCCTGAGTTCAATTCCCAGCAACCACATGGTGGCTCACAACCATCCACAATGTGATCTGTGGCCCTCTTCTGGAATGCAGGTGTACATGCAGATAGAGCACTCATATGCATAAAATAAATAAAATAAATCTTAAAAAAAAAAAAAGAGTGCTCACTACTCTGGCAGAGGACCTAGGCTGCTTCTGCTCTTACATCAGACAGTACAAGATTCCCTTCTACCTTTAATGGTTTTTTTTTTAAGGTTTTTTGAGACAGAGTTTCTCTGTCTATCAGCCCTGGCTGTCCTGGAACTCACTCTGTAGACCAGGCTGTCTTTGAACTCCCAGTGATCCACTTACCTCTGCCTCCCGAGGGCTGGGATTAAAGGTGTGCACTACCATGCCCAGTTTATCTTTTGTTATCTTGTGTAATGCAATTACACTTTCTGGTTTTATCATTTTACATTAGGAAAGTTTTTTTTCTTTTCTTTTTACTTATGTATTCAGTTAGTATGTGTGCGCTTGTAGGCAAATGTTGTCCCAGCTCTCAAGTGGAAGACAGAGGACAACTTGAAGGGCTCAGTCCTCTCCTCCTAACGGGTGGGTTCTGAGAGTCCTACCCTTGTCCTCAGGCTCAGTGATAAGCACCTTTACCCTTTGGCCCATCTCACCAGCCTCTGTTAATTTTTTTTCGAACAAGTCTCATATATGTCAGGCTAGCTTTGAATTCTGCAGCCAAGAATGACCTTGAATTGTTTGTTGGTTCTCTTCCTCCTATTTCCCAAGTGTTAGAAGCACAGGTGTGTGTTAGCACACCTAACTTGAACAAAATCTCATTTTGCCAAAGAGTAATCCTTCATTCTCTGAAAGTATTCCATTTTCAATATTTCTTTCAAAGGACCTAAATGTCAAGAGACAAAATAACAACAAAAAAATTTACCAATTCATCAAAAGAAAGTTGAGCCTAAGTTTCATTTATGACATAACAGCCTTTGGTTACTTGTATTCCTTTATTACGCCATACTATTTGTATTTGCTTCAGGTCTTAGGCAGACTACTGCCATTGCTGTTTTTGTTTTGTGTTCTTGTTTTTTCCCCTAATGTGATTTGCCTGCAAGTATGTCTGTGGTTCCTGAAGAGGCCAGAAGGGGGCGCTGGATTCCCAGGAACTGGAGTTGCACATGGTTATGAATTACCATATGGGTGCAGGGAGCACATTCAGGGTCCTCTGGAAGAGCTCTTTACTGTAGGGCTCCACTCTCGCTCTACCACTTGTTTTTTTTTTGTTTTTGTTTTTGGGATTTTTTTGTTTGTTTGTTTTCTTTTTCGAGACAGGGTTTCTCTGTATAATAGCCCTGGCTGCCTAGGATTCGTTTTGTAGACCAGGCTGGCCTCGAACTCATGGAGATTTGCCTGCTTGTCTCCCAAGTGCTGGGATTAAAGGTGTGCACTACCACACCCAATTTTAAGCCTTAAAAAAAAAAAAAAGATTTATTTTATGTACATTGGTGCCAAATCCACTGGAACTGGAGTTACAGATAGTTGTGAGCTGCCATGTGGGTGCTGGGATCTGAACCTGGGTCCTTTGGAAGAACAGTCAGTGCTCTTAATCACTGAGCCATCTCTCTAGGCCAAGTCTTTTTTTTTTTTTGGTTTTTCGTTTTTTCGTTTTTGGTTTTCCAAGACAGGGTTTCTCTGTGTATCCTTGACTGTCCTGGACTCACTTTGTAGACCAGGCTAGCCTTGAACTCACAGAGATCCACCTGCCTCTGCTTCCTGAGTGCTGGAACCAAATGCATGTGCTACCACGCCCAGCAAGAATTATATTTTTTGTATAGCTTCTCTCTTTTATATCCCCTCCTCTACTAGAGATCTCCACCTTGCACATCATACTTTCTCCCTCCAATACTCACCCAGGAACTTCATATAAGGAAGTCAGGTAACTATTTCCCTCAGAGAATACTCATCCCCTTTGTGAGGTGCCTAGTGGGAGACCTTAGCATCATCCAGATACACATTCTTTCCCCATACACGATCTGTCCCAAATGCTCTGGCTTCAGCATGTCATCGCTAGATTCTTGAAAAAACTGTTTATTTTCCAGCCCCTCAGGGGGATTAGACTCTTTTATATCCGAGACTGCAATTACAGGGTTAATGTATAAAGATTCGGAGGGGGATCCAAGATGGCGGCGGCCCGCGCAGACACATTTTGATCTTGGGGAAAACAGCCACAAAGCCACAAATTTATAAGACGCTGTGCAAAAAGTCTGAGTGACTGGACCCACCTGGGTTTCACCCAGCTACCCAGGGACCATTAAAAGTCCCTGGGCAGGACTCTCCCTCCCACTCTTGGACACGCATAGAAGCCACTGAATCCGGGAATTGGGAACCCCCACCAGGAGAGATGCCAGGTAAGATCCACTCTAATACCCAGCGGGCAGATTCCCAAACCTGAAGAAAGAGATGCCAATAAAAATTCAAGAGGCTTGGAGAACACCAAACAGATTAGATCAGAAAAGAAACTCCTCTCGCCACATAATAATTGAAACTACAAATGTACAGAACAAAGAAAGAATATTAAAAGCTGTAAGAGAAAAAGGTCAAGTCACATACAATGGCAGACCCATCAGAATCACACCTGACTTCTCAGAAACTTTAAAAGCTAGCGGGCCTGGACATATGTCCTACCAGCCCTGAGAGAACATAGGTGCCCAGCCAGACTACTATACCCAGCAAAACTCTCTAACAACATAGATGGAGAAAACAAGATATTCCATGACAAAATCAAATTTAAACAATATCTACCCACAAACCCAGCCCTACAGAAGATCCTAGAAGGAAAATTTCAACCCAGAGAAGATAACTACACCCAAGAAAACAGAGGAAATAGAAAACTCCACAGCAACTAAACCAAAAGAAGCACAGGACTACCACCTATACCAAAATAATGGGAAATAACAACCCCTGGTCACTAATATCCATCAATATCAATGGACTTAACTTGCCAATAAAAAGACACAGACTTACAGATTGGATCTGTAAACAAGACACATCATTTTGCTGCATACAAGAAACACATCTCATTATCAAAGATAGACACTATCTCAGAATAAAGGGCTGGGAAAAGGTTATCCAAGCAAACAGACGCAGAAAGCAAGCTGGATAAGCCATCCTAATATCAAACAAAATAGACTTCCAACTGAAGTTAATAAAAAAAGACAGAGAAGGGCATTACATAATCATTAAAGGAAATGTTCATCAAGAGGACATCTCAGTATTGAACATCTATGCCCCAAATTACAAAGGCACCTACATTTGTAAAAGAAATGCTTCTAAAACTTAAATCGCATGTCAATCACAACACATTAGTAGTGGGAGACTTCAACACCCCACTCACAACAATGGACAGATCATCAAGACAGAAGCCAAACAGAGAAATAATGAGTCTAACAGAGATCATGAACCAAATGGACCTAACAGATATCTACAGAACGTTTTACCCAAACACAAAGGAATACACCTTCTCAGCACCTCATGGAACCTTCTCCAAAATCGACCATATAGTTGGACACGAAGATAGCCTCAACAGATACAAGCAAATTGAAATAACCCCTTGTATCTTATCAGACCACCATGGAATAAAGCTGGATTTCAACAGCAAAAGAATCAACAGAAAGCCTACACACTCATGGAAATTGAACAACTCTGTACTGGATGACTACTGGGTCAGGGAAGAAATAAAGAAGGAAATCAAAGACTTCTTAAAATCCAACGACAATGAAGACACAACATACCCAAACCTATGGGACACAATGAAAGCTGTGCTACGAGGAAAGTTCATAGCACTAAGTGCCTTCAAAAAGAAAGTTGTGACAGCTCATGATAGCGAATTAACAGCTAAACTGGGTGAATTGGAAAAAAAAAAGAAGCAAGCACTCCTAAGAGGAGCAGAAGGCAGGAAATCATCAAACTTAAGGCTGAAATCAACAACTTAGAAACAAAAAGAACAATACAAAGAATCAATGAAACCAAGAGCTGGTTCTTCGAGAAAAATCAACAAAATAGACAGACCCTTAGCCAATTAACTAAAAGACAGAGGGAAAAAACCCAAATAAACAAAATCAGAAATGAAAAGGGAGAAATAACAACAGATATTGACGAAATCCAGAGAATATTTGGATCCTACTTTAAAAATCTATACTCCACCAAATTTGAAAACTTAAGCGAAATGGACAATTTTCTTGATAGATTCCACCTACCGAAGCTAAATCAAGAACAGATTAACAGATTAAACAGCCCTATAACCCCTAAGGAAATAGAAACAGTCATTAAAAATCTCCCAACCAAAAAAAGCCCAGGGCCAGATGGTTTCAGCACGGAATTCTACTGGACCTTCAAAGAGGAGCTAACACCAATACTCTTCAAACTCTTCCACAAAATAGAATCAGAAGGAACACTGCCAAACTCATTCTATGAGGCCACAGTCACCCTGATTCCCAAACCACACAAAGACCCAACAAAGAGAACTTCAGACCAATCTCCCTCATGAACATAGATGCAAAAATACTTAATAAAATACTAGCAAACCAAATTCAAGAACACATCAAAAGTATCATACACCATGATCAAGTAGGCTTCATCCCAGAGATGCAGGGATGGTTCAACATATGAAAGTCTATCAACGTAATTCACCATATAAACAAGATGAAAGAAAAAAAACCACATGATAATCTCGCTAGATGCAGAAAAAGCATTTGACAAAATCCAACACCCTTTCATGCTAAAAATTCTGGAGAGAACGGGCATACAAGGACCGTACCTAGAAATAATAAAGGCAATATACAGCAAGCCAGTGGCCAACATCAAATTAAATGCAGAGAAACTTGAAGCATTTCCTCTAAACTCAGGGACAAGACAAGGATGCCCACTTTCACCATATCTCTTCAATATAGTACTTGAAGTTCTTGCTAGAGCAATAAGACAACTAAAGGAGATCAAAGGGATACAAATTGGAAACGAAGAAGTCAAATTATCCCTATATGCAGACGATATGATAGTATACATAAGCACCCCCAAAAATTCCACCAGAGAACTCTTACAGCTGATAAACACCTTCAGCAAGGTGGCTGGATACAAAATTAATTTTAAAAAATCAGAAGCCCTTCTTTATACAACAAACAAATGGACTGAGAAAGAAATAAGGGAAACAACCTCATTCACAATAGCCACAAACAATATAAAATGCCTGGGGGTAACTCTAACCAAGCAAGTAAAGGACCTGTACAACAAGAACTTCAAGCCCTTGAAGAAATTGAAGAGGCGTTTAGTAGATGGAAAGATCTCCCATGCTCATGGATAGGTAGGATCAACATAATAAAAATGGTCATCCTACCAAAAGCAATATATAGATTCAATGCAATCCCTATGAAAATACCAACACAATTCTTTATAGACCTTGAAAGAGCTATTTTTCAATTTCATATGGAACAAGAAAAAACCCAGAATAGCTAAATCAATCCTGTACAATAAAAAAAACATCTGGAGGTATCATCATCCCAGATTTCAAGCTGTACTACAGAGCAATAGTAGTAAAAACAGCATGGTATTGGTATAAAAACAGACCAGTAAATCAATGGAATCGAACATGAAGACCCAGAAATGGATCCACACACCTATGGGCACCTAATTTTTGACAAAGAAGCCAAAACCACACAATGGAAAAAGGACAGCATCTTCAACAAATGGTGCTGGTCCAACTGGATGTCCACTTGTAAAAGAATGAAATTAGACCCATACTTATCACCTTGTACAAAAGTTAAGTCAAAGTGGATCAAAGACCTTAACATAAGGCTGGTCACACTAAATCTACGAGAAGAAAAAGTGGGAAAAACCCTCAAACTCATTGGCACAGGTGACAACTTCCTGAACAGAACACCAACAGCTCAGGACCTGAGACCAACAATCAATAAATGGGACCTCATGAAACTGAAAAGCTTCTGTAAGGCAAAAGACACTGTCATTCGAACAAAATGGCAGCCTACAGACTGGGAGAAAATCTTCACCAACCCCACATCTGACAGAGGGCTAATATCCAAAATCTACAAAGAACTCAAGAAATTAAATGCCAAGAAACCAAATAATCCAATCAAAAAATGGGGAACAGAGCAAAATAGAGAATTCACAAAGGAGGAATCCCTAAGGCTGAGAGACACTTGAAGAAATGCTCAACATCCTTAATCATCAGAGAAATGCAACTCAAGACGACTCTAAGATTCCATCTCACACCTGTCAGAATGGCTAAGATCAAAAGCTCAAATGACAGCACATGCTGGTGAAGGTGTGGAGAAAGGGGAACCCTCCTCCATTGCTGGTGGGAGTGCAGGCTTGTGCAACCATTATGGAGGTCAGTCTGGCGATATCTTAGAAATCTTGGAATAGCTTTGCCTCAGGACCAAGCCATACCACTTCTGGGTATACATCCAAATGACTCCTCATGGAATCATAAGGAAGTTTCCTCATCTATGTTCATACCAGCCTTATTTGTAATAGCCAGAAACTGGAAACAACCCAGATGTCCCTCAACCGAAGAATGGATTAAAAAACTGTGGTACATCTACACAATGGAATATTACTCAGCTATCAGAAACAATGAAATTATGCAATTTGCAGCCAAATGGATGGAACTAGAGAAGCTCATCCTGAGTGAGCTAACTCAGACTCAGAAGGATGCACATGGCATCTATTCACTTATAGTAGGATTTTAGCTATATAGTACAGGATATCTATACTACATCCAACACACCAAAGGGAACATGGACATAGACTTTTTGTTTGTTTGTTTTTTAGTTTTCTCTCCCTGGCAATGAGACACTTTTCACTGGTGGTACTGCCTTGTAGGCCCCCAGTGTATGAGGAGGCTCTTGGCCCTCATATGACTTCTGAACTGGGGCGAGGGACTGTTATGTAGGGACACTCCACTCCAGAGGAGTGGGATGGAAGGGTTAGTGGGTAGAGGGTGGGAGGGCGGGGCTGGGAAGGGGGCAAAGAGGACAATATCATGGAGATGTAACCTGAAGCAACAAATAAATAAATCTATTTATTAGAAAAAAATGTATAAAGATTCCTTTCTCTCTGTACTTTATTTCCCTCTGCATTTGCTATATACCAGGATAACTTGCTGGGCAAGGTCATTTGTTATTTTGGCCAATTTTTTTTTTTTTTTTTGGTTTTTCGAGACAGGGTTTCTCTGTGTAACAGCTCTGGCTGTCCTGGACTTGCTTTGTAGACCAGGCTGGCCTCGAACTCACAGAGATCCGCCTGCCTCTGCCTCCCAAGTGCTGGGATTAAAGGTGTGCGCCACCACCGCCCAGCATCTTGGCCAATTCTTATAAAAATGTTATACTCCATAACTCTCTGGTGAGAAAAAAAAAAAAAAAGGCCGGGGCTGGAGAGATGGCTCAGCAGTTAAGAGCACTGGCTGTTCTTCCAAAGGACCCAAGTTCAAATCCCAGCACCACATGGCAGTTCACAGCTGTCTGTAATATGTATAATTCTTGCCAGGTAGTGGTGGTGCGCACCTTTAACTCCAGCACTTGGGAGAGAGGCAGGTGGATCTCTGAGTTTGAGACCAGTCTGAAGGGCAGCCTGGTCTACCCAATGAGCTCCAAGACAGCCAAGGCTACACAAAATAAACCCTGTCTCGAAAAAAACCAACACACACATATATATTATTTCTGAGCCTGTGAACGTTAAATTTAGACCAGTTTTTGAGACTACATGCCAGAAATGAGTCAGAAGGAATGAATGGAGGGCTTAAGACTTTTTATGGTCCCTATCATAGATGCACCATCAGCCCAAAAGCCACCCCCAGTGGGCAGCAGACCCTCTTCCCCAATCAGGAGTGAGACCTCGTCTCACTGCACTGATTCAGCTGAGGCATGGTCTAAATCAGCACATCCTCTGAGGACAGAGAAACTCCTGACTTATAGAAGTGAAACCTGCCTTCACTCCAGACCCAAACCAGTCTGTTTAGAAAGGCCAGGGTGATCTTGAAGGGAGACTCACAAGCCAGAACCTACCACTGACCAATTATGAAGGCGATGGAAACGGACCTTCCTTGAGAAAGCAAAACATAGGACTACCTGTGGTCTCTCAGATCAGGAATGTAGTGCGAAGAGCCCAGCAGGTGCCAACTAACCCCTTCAGCCATATTGACCTCAGAACATGTTGGAATTCAAAAAAGAGAGAGAGGACAAGGAAGAGGGAGTCCTCATAATATGTGTGGATTTGCCCTAGGCAAATTGTCAGTGACAACCATGCCACAAGACAAAAGTGAAAAGGGTCTCAGGAAGGCAGGCAATGCAGTGAGTGCCTTACCTTTGTGAACTGGAGAGGGCTGTCTGTCTGTCTTTCCCATTCCCTTCAGGTTCCACTAAAGAGTCCTTGACCTGAACTCCTTAGTCTGTACCCCATAGAGCACTGGTAGATTTGATCACAATCTGGCAGCCTTCAAGGCCGCTCTGTCAAAGTAGCCCTAGGCAGAGGCTGCCATTAGCTGCCTCCACACTGCTCAGCCAGCCACAGTAGGAACAAAAGTAAAAAGTAACTAAGAGAGACTCCATGGATGGGACACCAAAATGCTATATGAGACAGCATATGGTGGGTTAGTGCCAAGGATGAATCAAAAGAATTTATGAGGCCAGGCGTGGTGGCGCATGCCTTTAATCCCAGTACTCAGGAGACAGAGGCAGGTGGATTTCTGTGAGTTCAAGGCCAGCCTGGTCTACAAAGTGAGTCCAGCCAAGGATACAGAGAAACCTTGTCTCGAAAAACCAAAAAAAAAAAAACCCCAAAAAACAACAAAAAAAAAAAAGAATTTATGAGCCGGGCGGTGGTGGCGCACGCCTTTAATCCCAGCACTTGGGAGGCAGAGGCAGGCGGATCTTTGTGAGTTCGAGGCCAGCCTGGTCTACAAAGCGAGTCCAGGACAGCCAGAGATATTCAGAGAAACCCTGTCTCGAAAAACCAACAACAACAAAAAAAAAAGAATTTATGAGGAACAAAACAAAGAGAAGATCTACTACAATACACTACAAAGACAGACAGCATACTCCTAAAGAAGGGATTTTATTTAAAAGGAAAGCTGCTAGGTTTGGCCACAGGAAACTTCTGTATGGAGCTTGTATCTGGATAGTGGGACTGATATCTTTTGCTGAGTAATGAACTTTGTAGTGTGAGTTTCTTCTTCTGGGGATTGGCTGTGTACAATGATATAGCTTGCTAGGGGTCAGACTCCAGAGTGTCTGGGCTACTTATCAACTTGTGGACTTTTCTACATGAGGATGGGGACACCCTAAGATAGATTAGAGCTGGGGCTTAACTCTTTTTGACAAGGCTTCTGCTCTGAGGCCAGGGCTGCCTTGTTCTGATCTTAACCTTCCCCATGGCAGTAAAGAATCTCATTCTGAGGTTAGACTAGCTCAGCACAGCCATCTGTCCCAGAACAGTGTTGAAGGGGTACCTGTAAACTATTAATAACTCTAAACACCTTCCAACCCACCAACCGAGGCACAGGAGAAAGGATACCAAGATGAACATGTCCTCAGATGCAAGTCCTTGGGAAAATTAGTCATCATTCCATCCAAATCAGCATAGGCAGGGACAGTTGCGATCCACCAATGGGAACACAGCAATCTACAACAGCTGCAGTGGGTACCTAGCTCTAATATTGGGATGGCAGTTGCCACACCCTGCTTGGGGCCGCAGTTTCTTCAGCCCCGTCAGAGCTTGCTGAACCCCCATGGGGCAGTTACTGTAATCTGTGGATGGCCACGGTGGGTGCTGGCTGTTGCGGCACCCCCACTTGGAGCTGTGGTCTCATATGCCCTCCTGAGCTTGTTGAACCACCACGGGGCTGGTGTTGCAAGCGCAGCTGCTTTTGCAGCTCCAAATGAGGCTTCACCTGGGCTCAGCCCAACCTAGGCTACGGTCTTCAGCAAGTCTTAGCAGCAGCAACCTTTGGCAAAAACGTTGTCTAGAGTCTTTTGATGTTAAGCAACAATGAGAAGCAAGACCAAACAAAATCCCCTCGAGTTTCCCAGCCTTCATTTTCATACTCCCTTCCTTTATGCACCAGGATGTTTTCTCATTGGCCAACCTTATGCCCTCCTCTCGAGGTACTTCCTGTTGACCAATAACACAAGCTCTCCCAGGAGTCTGTCCATCAAAAGATGTAAATATATTCACCACAGGTGACAGTCATCAGGATGATTTGCATGCCCCTTTTCATGAATTTGTTTTTCAGAGGTAGACAAAGCACTCCCACAACCCTTATTCAACACATATGTGTCTCCAAAGAAATCCAAACCACCTCCACACAGCAGTCACACTACGGGATCTTTTTCACAATGCACTTTCTCATGAGTAAAGGCTAGCAGGTAAAAATATCTGCAAACCTTTTAGTAGAAACTATAAGTGTACATTTTTTTGTTTGTTTGTTTTTTCGAGACAGGGTTTCTCTGTGTAACAGTTCTGGCTGTCCTGGACTCACTTTTGTATACCAGGCTGGCCTCGAACTCACAGATATCCTCCTGCCTCTGTCTCCCAAGTGCTGAGATTAAAGGCATGCGCCACCACCGCCCAGCCTAAGTGTACATTTTTTAAAAAATCTTTTAAAAATTTAAAGTTAGGGACTGGAGAGATGGCTCAGCAGTTAAGAGCACTGGCTGCTCTTTCCGAGAACCCAGTTCAATTCCAAGGACCCACATGGCAGCTCACGGCTGTCTGTAACTCCTGCTCCAAACAATCCAACAGACATACATGTAGTCAAAACACCAATGTACATAAAGTAAAATAAATCAATTATTTCAGAAAATTTTAAAGTTATTATTATTGTGTCTGTGATATGTTATTATTGTGTGTGTGATATACGCATGCCATGGTGTATGTGTGGATAATACGGTGTTCTCACTTCTTCCATGTATATGTGAGCTCTGGTTATTGTGCTCAGGTAGACACATGTGTTTATCCAAGTGCTTGCTGTTAGTTATACTAGGCTCCTTTTGTTCTGTGGCTACAAAAAGTAGCTGTTGTTAGCTAACTCCTTACAGGATGTTCTGATCTCCCTTTCCTGAGATAGGTGGGACTTGCTTAGGAGTTGTCTTAATTGCTACGATTAGCTGCATTAGGAGGAAAAATATATGAAAGGACAATAGTGCCTTACATGTGGCCTTCAAACGTGTGGAGGTAGGCTCACAGCCAGCCTGCCATCATGGCCCAGAGACCTGCCCTGCCCCTTAGCTGTTTAGCTTAGTCATCTCATACTAACTAGCAGCCCTCTTATACAGCTTCAGTGTTCTAGACTTTGCCATTTTAACCCTTATTCTTCCTTTTAGCTCCAGTCTCTTCCTCACTGTCATATATGGGCAATTTGCAGGTGTAACTATGGGCCTTTTCCTCTTCCTACTCTTGGAGAACTGGCTGCCATGTCCCTGTCACACAAGCAAGCAAAGAATTTTAGTTTGAATATAGGATAGCCTAACTCCCAAACCCATGATTCTTCCATTTGCTCATGAGTTGATTGGAAACATATTTATTATTTGTATTTCAAGTGCTAGATATTAAAATTGCCGAGGATGGTTATGCAATGGAACAAAAAGGAGAAGTTTTTTTTTGTTTGTTTTTGTTTTCTCATTTACCTTCTAGCTATATAGGAAACAGACAATAACCAAATAAATGAATATATTATATAAAGAATAAATAAAGCACATGGCAAGGAATAAAAGTAGGAGGATAATTTAAAATGGGATGATCAGGAACGCTTTTTCTGAAAGGAGGAAATATGAGCAGAACTCAAAAGGAATATTTTTTAAAAGTTAATACCGGGGCTTGGTTTTGTATACCTGCTAACCCTACACACAGGAGGCTGAAGCCTGGGGATCTCAACTTCAAGGTTGGTCTAGCAAACAAAAATAGAAACAAAACAAAATCATAGCTGGGGATGTAGCACAGTTGGTCAGTCCTGGTCTAACACGCCCTGGGTTTGACCTCTAGCACTACATAAAGGGAGTGTGGCCCGTGCCCATAATCTTAGCTCGTGACAGGTAGAAGTCAGAGAATCGGAGTTTGAAGTCATCTTCTAACAAGTTGGAGGCCAGCCTGGGCTACAGGAGACCCTGCCTGAGAACAAGCGAGCCAAAACAAAACAAAACAAAAACAACAACAACAACATCAACCACAGAAAGTGAACAAAGAAGATCTCTGCTTGACTACTGCCCACTTGCACAAACACCTACACACCTGGCTCAACTGTGTGTATAGAGAGGCTATGTTCACATACACACACACACACACACACACACACACACACACACCCCAAACCTCCCGTGCAAGTGCACTCTTATGTGGTATGTGGTACAGTTAACACTCAGGGGCAGATTGCTTCACTAGCACATGAAAGACCTTGGGTCTAATCCCCAATACTGAAAATCAAAGCAAAAGTAAATCTCTTAGCCGGGCGGTGGTGGCGCACGCCTTTAGTCCCAGCACTCGGGAGGCAGAGGCAGGCGGATCTGTGAATTCGAGGCCAGCCTGGTCTACAAAGCAAGCCAGGGCTGTTACACAGAGAAACCCTGTCTCGAAAAACCAAAAAAAAAAAAAAGTAAATCTCTTGAATTTTAAGTATACTGGGTCAAAATGTTCTGCTGATTAACTAAAGACAAATAAATAATGAACCAACCTTCTGCCCTTTGTTCTTAGATAAGATCTTGATTGCTAAGTAGACCACGCTCACCTGGAACTCACTAGTGTGTGCTCCAAATTCATAATCCTCCGTTAGCCTTCTGAGCGCTGGATTACAGGTCCTAGAATACCTAGTTAGAGTTAGTTTTAATTATCCAATAAATTTTTACTAAACAGAATTAAATAACACTGTAAAGTCACAAAGACCAGAGTAAAAGGGTTCCGGTATTGCTGAAATAGGACACAATTCCCAAGAGAAAGAACACCCAGTGTCCTAGTATTTTTGAGACAGGGTCTCGTGAAGGTCAGACTGGCTTCAGACTCACTATGTAGCTGAGGATGAGCTTGCACTTCTGGTCTTCCTGCCTCCACCTCTGAGTGCTGGGATTACACATATGTGCTGCCACACCTGGTTTATACAGTGCTAGGGATCAAACCCAGGGCTTTGTGCATGCAGACAAGCACTCTGCCAATGGAACTACATCCCCAGCCCTGTTGAGTCTTCTATATGTCATATACATGCAAATATTTATATGCCATAAAATGCAAAATTGTCTCTTTTGCTGTATATATACATAGTATATTATACTGTATATACACATACAGTAAACGAGATAATTTCCTCATAAAACATTCTAGCCCCAACTTGCTAAATTAGTTTCATATGGCTGGCACAACAAATAAACAAAATTGGTGGTTTAAAATGACAGAAATGTATTCTCTCTTAATCTAGAGATAAGAAGTTCAAAATTAAGCTGGGTGTGGTAGCACACGCCTTTAATCCCAGCACTCGGGAGGCAGAGGCAGGCGGATCTCTGTGAATTTGAGGCCAGTCTGGTCTACAAAGCAAGTCCAGGACAGCCAGAGATACACAGAGAAACCCTGTCTCGAAAAACCAAAAAAAAAAAAAAAAAAAGAAGTTCAAAATTTCCAGACGATGATGTCGCACACCTTTAATCCCAGCGCTTGAGAGGCAGAGATAGGCAGCTCTCTGAGTACAAGGTTGTATTCTACATGTGAATTCCAGGGCCGCCAGGGTTACACAGAGGGAAAAAAAGGAGAAGAAAAAGAAGCTAAAAATAATGTATTTACAGATGCAGAGTTGTGCTTCCTACAATATCTGGGGATAACCCATTTCTTGTCTCTTCCAACCCATGCAGTTTCCAATATGCTAGACTGACAGCCATATCACTCCAGTATACACCTCTCTTCACATTCCCATCTCCTCTGTGTCTTCTCCTCCTCTCTCTCTTATAAGAACATTTGTCACTGGACTTAGAGTACAACTGATTATTTCAAAATCTTCTCTCCTTGAAGTTAAGCACACCTACGAAGACGTAATTGTCAACAAATTTACATTCCCAGGCTTCTAGAATTTTATGTGACTATTCTCTCTCTCATATGTGTTTATGTGTGTGTGGTATACATGTGAGCATGCGTGTTCACATATGTGTGACACGTGTGTATACAGATGCATATGTATGTACATGTGAAGGCTGGAAGTTGACCTTGGGTGTCGTTGCGTGGGTACTCAGGATCCCACCCTCATGCTTGCAAGGAAGGTTTTTTTAAAAATAATTTTTTATTTTCAAGTTACATTTCTATCAAAGTCCCCCCACTCCCCTCCAGATCCTACCCTCCCTCCCTTCCTCTTCCCCATCTCCATCCTCTCCTTCTCTTCCGTTGAGGGGAGTCCCCACATATCAACCCCCCCCCAGTTCATATGTCACATGAGGGCTAAGAGCTTTCTCTTGTACTGGGCCTTGATATGGCTGCCCAGCTAGGGTAAGGTGTTCCATTAACAAGCAATAGGGTCCATGACCCACTGCTGGGTGGAGTTTTTCATAGAGTTATGCTAGGTTCCTGTCTGTTTGGGTTGTGGGTTGTAGGATGGTTGTCCTGTGCTATATAGTTAATATCCACGTATAAGATGGTGGATATAATTATGTTCTCGTATGTATATATGGGGCCATATTTGGGCAGTAGAATCAAGAGCTAGCTTACATGGGCTAATATTGCACAGTGCAGGCCAAGGCTTGTTAAAATCCAGAGAGAGAGAGAGAGAGAGAGAGAGAGAGAGAGAATGTTCTGCCCGGTTCTCAAGACCCCCCCAAAGACCACCAAGGAGCCATCTCCGATGCAATTACACAAGGTTGTTTACTCAAGCTCAGAGCTTGGACTCTCAATGCTCACTGATGCAGCAGTTCAAGTTGAGAGCCCCCAGCCCAGAAAGCATAAAGTTTATATATAGGCTTAGACAAAGAAACAGATTTTCTATCATAAGATTGGATGGCATTCGGGCAAATAGTCATGTCCAATTTTGATTGGCTGTTGTTACTAACTAACCAGCAGTGGTCAGTTGGACCATTCGAAGGTCTAATTTGATGTTTATTAGTTTTCTTTGGCAGTTAGGGGATTTTCCAATTGCATAAACAATAGATGGTATGGTCAGCATAACCTGGCCTAAATGAAAACAATTTTAGTCTTGGTTATGGACTTCTCAGAAAAATCATAACAACAGAACATAAGTAACAGATTGGACATCAAGATGGAGTTATCTTGCCGGGCAGTGGTGGCGCACGCCTTTAATCCCAGCACTTGGGAGGCAGAGGCAGGCGGATCTTTGTGAGTTCGAGGCCAGCCTGGTCTACAAAGCGAGTCCAGGACAGCCAGAGATAATCAAAGAAACCCCCTTTAAAAAAAAAACAAAAAAAAAAAGAAAAAAAAAAAAAGATGGAGTTATCTTGACCAGACTGAAGGTCTTTTTCCTTCATCTGCAGAGCAACAGTTTCCTAGAAATATATTCCTGGGGACACAGCTTTAGGACATAAACTTAACTTTTACCTTACAGTTAACATGAAGTCCAGAAAAATGGCTACGTTAACAATAATAAGAAGTGCTTAATTATATACATGTTAACACTTAGGATAACACGGATTTCCCTTGCAGCAAGGATTTCTTAGATTCTACATTCCCTTCTTCTCATTTTGTCTAAAGAGATCATGGGTCTCTAATATGTCAGCAGATACAGGTGTATATTGTGATCTAAAAATCATTAGTTGGACTGCATTGGTTCTATTCTGACAAAAGTAATTAACTTATTAATAATACAGGGTCCAAATGTTGGCAGAAGAAGTAGTATGAGCAGAGGCCCCACTATGGCAGACCCCAAAGTTGTTAACCATGGGGACCAGTTGAACAAAGACTCATACCATCATCTCTGGGATTGTTCCCTTGCTTGTTCTCTAATGAGGAGGTGAGTTTTTACTTCAGCCAAAGTGTTTCTGAATATTCCTGAATTATCAACATAAAAACAACATTGTTTCCCCCAAGGCCATACATAAGCCACCTTCCTTGAGGAACAGTAGATCTAATGCCCTCCTGTTTTGTAGTACTACTTCTGCTAAAGGATCTACTTGACATTCTAGATATGAGGTGTATGTGTGTAGTTTGGCCAAGTCTTTATCTACTTGGTCATTTAATTGTTGAAAGTTTTGTTGCCCTATTACCAATGCAGCTGTATTCATTGCAGCGGATCCTGCTATGCCCATCCCAACTATCATGGGCACCAGAATAGCAGCCCTTCAGGGGCATGGGTGAGCATAAAATCCCATGCAGGCTCTTCCTGCTGTTCCTTCATAATAGGTAACCTGTGGCATCACATAAACCAATACACACAATTCACATTGTTGAACAAAATGGCTTACAGAAAGTCAAGGGGATAAACCTTAGGTGCAGGCAAACCAGGTACCCTTTGGGGCTGCCAAAAGGTTAGTTCCCACCATTCCAAGGGAGTTCGGTGAGGCAACTGTATGAGTATTACCATGGTGACATATATCAGAATAGGATGATGTTAGTAAGGAGTATTTCTGAGATCTAAAACAAGTTCCATTATGCAGTAGGTTCGCAAAGGTAATGGAAGTTTCCCAAGAACAAGAGGCAGTGTCATTAAGGGGGACTAGTCTTAGAAGCTGGAAAGGCCTGGGGTCTATGGCAGCCTTTCCTATATAATAAGGGGGTCTGGGATCCAAACAGAGCTAACAATCTCTAGGAATATTGGGTTTGGCACCATTATGCCTAGAAATTGTCTTCAAAAGAAAATTGAAGATAGCTTCTATAGTGTCAACCAATGGGGACCCAGGTAGTAATGGCAGTTCAGTTATTTCAAAGAATAAAGAAGTGGTTGTAGGAATCTCCTGGGGCATAGTGGGACTAAACGTTGCAGAATTTTCTTCTATGTTGAGATCAGGTCAGGGAGGGGAGAGGTGTGCCAAAGGTGCTAGTGGTTCTATGGGCCATATGTTCTCTGGCTTTGGTAGTCACTGAATGGTAAAGGATGTGCCAGGGTCAGATCTTGATATATATGCTCTAAATCCCCAAGTGTGTCCCTCTTCCCAATCAGCATAGGGAGGAAATGGATCTCAAGTTTTGAGAGTAATGACCAAGGGATTACAAATTTTAGGAATCTTGCAATTCAAATTACAAGTAAGCTCTATCTTGATTTATGAGTCACGGTCTACCTTCCATCCTGGAGCCCAAATTTCATACCTACAGTGGTGACAATTATAATCTTGTGGAGACTGAGTACAGGTTGATTCAGTTTAGTAACTGTCTTGACCTAATGGTTTTTCTTTATCTATAGCATTAGCCCTACATTTTGTTGCTTCAATTTGTTTTTCATCCAGCATCTGAGGGCCCATTGAATATGTATGGAGGGTCTGTCCTAGCTCTGGCCATAATTTACATAGGTCACTATTTGGGGAGGCTTGTGATAATTTTCCTGATAAAAATCTAATATGACCCTACCTGTAGTAGTATCTGACAGCCTCCATAACCAAGTCCTTGGGCCTGTATGGCCCCAGGTTTTGTACCAATTGCCCATAATAAGGTATAATTAGACAAAAGATGTAAATCATGATTAACCAGTTGCAATGTGTCTTATCTTTTTTTTTTTTTTGAGACAGGGTTTCTCTGTGTAGCCCTAGCTGTTCTGGACTCGCTCTGTAGACCTGGCTGGCCTCGAACTCGCAGAGATCCACCTGCCTCTGCCTCCCAAGTGCCGGGATTAAAGGCGTGCGCCACCACGCCCGGCAATCTGTTTTATCTTTAACAAACCGGGTGGGTGGCGTGCGCTGGTTCATTGCCTGGTGCCTCTGAACTTGAGTTTGAGGGGACTGTCTTTGTCCTTGATGGTTGTCTATTCTGGCAGAAAACTTTCTCTCACAGTGCCAGGGTCCACAGGGTTTGCATGGGTGTAGCGGACCCAGGTGGCAACCCCGTCTACCTTGAGTGCAGTGGAAGTATCAGAACCACAATGTAAGGTCCTTTCCAATGGGGCTCCAGGTTCCCCTGTCGATGTTGTTGGTCCCCAGGCTGGAAGCAATGTCGTTCTGGGGGTGGCCCAGTCTCATAAAGGGCCTTTAATTGCCTCCAAACATTCCCTATACCAAGGCCTTCGAGCCTGGACTAAGCTGCCTGCAAAAGGGAATGCTGGGGGGTTTCCCTGACCACTGTAAGGCAGGGCCCGGAGGAACCATTCTCTGACTTTGTGTCTTTTCTTTTTTTTTTTTTTGGTTTTTCGAGACAGGGTTTCTCTGTTTAACAGCTCTGGCTGTCCTGGACTCGCTTTGTAGACCAGTCTGGCCTCGAACTCACAAAGATCCGCCTGCCTCTGCCTCCCAAGTGCTGGGATTAAAGGCGTGCGCCACCACCGCCCGGCTGACTTTGTGTCTTTTCTACTGACAGCAGCCAGTAGGAGTTTTGGGAGTGCCGAGACTGGTGTCGATTATGTCAAACAATTAGCTTTTTTTTTTGTTTTTTTTTTTGGGGGGGGGGGGGGGGTTGAGACAGGGTTTCTCTGTATAACAGCTCTGGCTGTGCTGGACTCGCTTTGTAGACCAGGCTGGCCTCGAACTCACAGAGATCCGCCTGCCTCTGCCTCCCAAGTGCTGGGATTAAAGGCTTCCGCCACCATTGCCCAGTAACAATTCACTTTTGAGAATGCCAATCCGGCATGTCAGGCAGCCATTTGCCCATATAGAAAGAAGACAGACATTACTGGATATAATCCTTCTTTGTGCAGATATAGGACCTTCCTATAATCAGGGTGTGGCCATGGCAGCCCCGTTATCAGGACAGAGTGTCCATGACTTTCTTTCAAAAAATAAACAAGGCTGTTTTAAATGTGGAAAGTCTAGGCATTTCGACAAGGACTGTAGACAGACTCAGGAGAAAGGGGGTTGCCTTCAAAGAACGCCAGGGATATGTCTCATATATAAGCAGGGAAGGCATTGGGCAAATGAGTGTAAATCAAAAAAGGATGCTGAGGGCAATCCTCTCCTTCCCCAGTCGGGAAACGGGATGAGAGGCATGCCTCAGGCCCCAAAACATGCCTATGGGGCAGTCAATTTTGTGCCTCAGGGGCTCAACAATCCCTTTCACAACTCTGTAGAGCCACTCCTGGAAGCGCAGGATTGGACCTCTGTGCCACCTCCTACAAAGTATTAACACCAGAAATGGGAGCACAGACCTTGTCCACAGGAGTCTTCAGGCACCTCCCTCAAGGGATGTTTGGATTGATCCTAGGAAGGGGTAGTCAAATTTCTAAGGGATTGCAAGTTTTTCCTGGAATTGTAGACAATGATTATACAGGAGAAATAAAAATATTAGCCAACGCGACCTCTGAGATTGTCACCGTCACTCAAAGAGATAGAATTGCCCAGATCATTCTGCTGCCATTATCCCAGACTCAACATAAGTACCAATCACAGTTGTGGGGGGCCAGATGCCTTGGCTCATCAGATGTATATTGGGTGCATGCTGTGGGAGCCACCAAACCAAAATTGGACCTCTGGTTTGATGGGCAAAAATTTACAGGACTAATAGATACAGGGGCTGATATGACCATCCTCAGACAAGGAGAATGGCCTCAGGCTTGGCCCCTTACAGAGACCATAACCAATCTGAAAGGTACAGGTCAAAGTACTAATCCTAAACAGAGTGCCAATTATCTGACATGGAAAGATGTAGAAGGCCACTCAGGAGTTATACAACCCTATGTTATCTCCAACTTGCCAGTGAACTTATGGTGAAGAGACATTTTATCACAAATAGGAGTGATTGTGTTCAGTCCTAATGACACCATAACTGCCCAGATGCGCAGACAGGGATATACTCTGGGTCAGGGGCTAGGTAGGGATAACCGAGGAATCCCTAGCCCGTTATCTCTTACTGGTAAGTCAGACAAAAAGGAACTAGGGTGTTTTAAGCATCCTGCACCCCAGGCTCATGCGGATCCAATCACCTGGAAATCGGACGAAGCGGTTTGGGTTGATCAATGGTCACTGACTCAGGAAAAGTGGCTAGCAGTCCGCCAGTTGGTGCAGGAACAACTAGAGGCGGGACACATTGGTGACAACAATTCTCCCTGGAATACATCTATTTTTGTCATGAAAAAAGAAATCTGGAAAATGGAGACTGCTCCAGGACTTAAGCCATTAATTCCACCATGGTGCTTATAGGAGCCCTACAACCTGGCCTCCCCTTTCCTGTGCCTATCCCTCACCGATATTCTAAAGTAATTAATGATCTCAAGGATTGGTTCTTTACTATTCCTTTACATCCTGATGATCAAAAGAGATTTGCTTTTAATGTTCCTTCTATTAATTTCAAAACCACCATGCAAAGGTTTCAGTGGACTGTTTTGCCCTGAGGGATGGCAAATAGTGCCACATTATGTCAAAAATTTGTAGTCCAAGCTATTAGACAAGTTAGGGAACATTGGCCTCTGATATATATTGTCTACTACATGGACGATATTCTCTGGGCTGGAGAGTAAGGCTCCGATGTATTGGCTTGTCTTGCTGAACTTAGAAAGGAACTATAGTTAGCTGGCTTAGAAATAGCTCCAGGAGCTGGAGAGATGGCTCAGCAGTTAGGAGCACTGGCTGCTCTTCCAAAAGACCTGAGTTCAAATCCCAGCACCCACATGGCAGTTCACAGCTGTCTGTAATTGCTGGGTGTGGTGGCACATGCCTTTATTCCCAGTACTTGGGAGGCAGAGGCAGGTGGATCTCTGTGAGTTCAAGGCCAGCCTGGTCTACAAAGTGAGTCCAGGACAGCCAGGGTTACACATAGAAACCCTGTCTCAAAAAACAAAACAAAACGAAAATAATAAAAATTTAAAAAATAAAAATAAAGAAATAAATAAAGAAATAGCTCCAGAAAAGGTTCAGCTTCAAGATCCTTACACTTACTTAGGATTCCAACTTACAGATTCTTGAGTGATGGCTTTAAAGGGGCAGTTACGGTGAGATGGTCTAAGGACACTTAATGATTTTCAAAAACTTTTAGGAGATATCAATTGGCTACGCCCATACCTTAAGGTCACCACCGGTTATCTCAAACCTTTATTTGATATCCTTCAAGGGGACTCTAATCCTTGGTCACCTTGGGAATGGACCCTAGAAGCTTGACTCACTCTGGATTGGGTTGAAGAAGTCATTAAGAATCAAACTGTTCACTGTATCAATTATAGTTTGCCTTTTGATTTGATAATATTTAATACTGCTTCTACTCCCACTGGACTCTTTTGGCAACAACACCCTATCATGTGGCTGCACCTCCCTTCTTCTCCCAAGAGAGTTCTTTAGCCGTATCATGAGATGATTTCTGATCTCATTACTATAGACTGAACAGAAGCTAGGCGATATTTTGGTCTTGAACCTTATAGGATCATACAACCTTATATCAAATCCCAGATTCAATGGCTACTTCAAAACAATGACTCTTGGTTAGTCTCTTGTGCTTCATATGTGGGGGTCATTGATAACCACTATCCACCTGACAAGCTAATTCAATTTTGTAGATTACATGCTTTTATCTTTCCAAAAATCACCAAGACTGAACCCTTACCAGGAGCCCTTCTAGTATTTACTGACGGATCTTCGTCAGGAATGGCGGCATATACTGTCAATGATGTCACCGTTACATTCTAAACTTTTTCATCAGCTCAACTGGTTGAGCTTCAAGCTCTGGTTATAGTACCCTCCCCCTTCTCTCACGTGCCCCTGAATATTTATACTGATAGTGTTTATATTGCCAATTCTATCCCTTGGCTCAAAACCTCTCACCTCAGATTAAACAAGCCTCAGACATAGTAGATCTTTTTCTTTCCTGTTAACGTCTTATCAGGCAGAGAAAGCACTCCTTTTATTTGGGCCGTATTCGAGCACATTCTGGCCTACCTGGGCCATTGACAAAAGGCAATGATCTCAGGGATCGAGCCACCAGAATAGCTATCTTGGTCTCTGCTTCATCATTGGATGGAGCTACAGAGGATCGCAGGTTACATCATTTGAATGCCCACTCTCTTAGGCTCAGACATAAAATCACCCATGAACAAGCTTGGATAATTGTGAAAAATTGTCCTTCCTGCCTTGAACATTTGTCAGTTCCTCATTTGGGGGCCAATCCTTGTGGATTAATTTCGAACACTGTCTGGCAAATGGATGTTACACATTATGCTGAATTTGGCAATCAAAAATATGTTCATGTTTGTATAGACACTTTCAGTGGCTTCATTATGGCCACTCTCCAAACTGGGAGAATACTAAACATGTTATTGCTCACTTACTTGCCTGCTTCTCCATCCTAGGCAAACTCTCCAAAATTAAGACTAATAATGGACCAAGTTACACTTCTCAAGCTTCCGCTGATTTCTGCAAATCTCTCACATTGTCCATGTTACAGGCATTCCTTATAACCCTCAAGGACAGGGTATAGTGGAATGTGCTCATTTAATGACAAAAAGTACATTTTCAAAAATAAAAGTGGGAAGTTGGTACCCCACAAAAGGGGCCCACAGGAACCTCCTTTACCATACACTTTTTATCTTAAATTTTCTGAATTTGGATGCTCAGGGGCGCTCAGCAGCAGATCGCTTTTGGCACCCTCAAACTCAAAGAAAATATGCAATGATAAAATGTAAAGATCCTATGGATAATACTTGGCATGGGCTTGACCCTGTATTGATATGGGGACATGGCTCAGCCTGTGTGTATTCTCAAGAACATGAAGCAGCCAAGTGGCTACCCAAAAGACTAGTAAAACAAATAAACCTGCCCAGGGATATAGACATCCCTGAGGATAGCTCTTTTGTTTTCTTTTCCATATCTGAAGATGTGGTACCTTTGGATAATCCCGATTCTGCCAATGCACACCACCTCAGAACTTGAGTTACCCAGTGGAGGTTTACATGCCCCTCACAATTTGACCTGGATAATTACAATGCACAAGGAAACATCACCACAGTTAGTAAAGTCACCACACCTGGAACTTGGTTCCCAGAGATTCATTTTCTGGCAAACATTGGTTTAATTGCATACAGTGGGGAACAGAATGTATCCGTGTGCAGTTCTATGTCTGTCCTGCGGATGTTACTACTAGAAGCGTATGTGGGGGACCCTCCAACGCCTATTGCTCAGGATGGCATTGTCTCTCTACAGGGAGCTTTGAATAGCAGCCCTCATACTCATTAGATCTTTTTTTTTTTTTTGGTTTTTTGAGACAGGGTTTCTCTGTATAACACCTCTGGCTGTCCTGGACTTGCTTTGTAGACCAGGCTGGCCTCGAACTCACAGAGATCCGCCTGCCTCTGCCTCCCAAGTGCTGGGATTAAAGGCGTGCGCCACCACCGCCCGGCTACTCATTAGATCTTATTAGTATTCAGGATATTAGCCAAGGCAGCTACAGCTGTGAGGGACCCGTTTTTCCCACAATTAAGGTGATTTTTAATAAATTAAGTGCCAAAGCCCAAACTTTGTCCACTGCAAAGATTTGGGGGCTAAGGCTGTA
Organism: Lophiomys imhausi; assembly: GCA_907164525.1. NCBI lineage: Eukaryota > Metazoa > Chordata > Mammalia > Rodentia > Muridae > Lophiomys > Lophiomys imhausi. The sequence continues at coordinate 4,777,257 of CAJQZJ010009141.1, forward strand.
TAACTGGGACCCACATGGGATCCAGCCACCACCTTTTCTATAAGATTAGACAGTCGACCCCTTTTTTCCACAGGCAGGTCTGGGACCTAATCCAGTTGTGGTTCCAGCCTTTCCAGACTAGAACATTATCAACTCAACTATCCATTCATCTGACTCTACACCTGTGCCAGCACCACCAACCACAACTAATGCTTTAATCAGTTTGCCCAACTATAGCTTTCTTGCCTTAAACAGCTCTCATCCTGAGATCACTGAGCAATGTTGGCTGTGCCTTTTAGCTCTGCCACCGTTCTGTGAGGACGCTGTGATAGATGGGAATGTCACAACATCGTCAGACTACAAAAAATGTCGGGCGAGAGATGGCTTAGTGGTTAAGAGCACTGACTGCTCTTCCAGAGGACCTGAGTTCAAATCCCAGCACCCACATGGCAGCTCACAACTGTCTGTAACTCCTGTTCCAAACAATCTGACTGACACACATGTAGTCAAAACATCAATGTATATAAAGTGAAAATAAATAATTAAAAACAAAACAAAACAAATGTTGCTGGTCTCAAGGAAATGTCAAAGTATCCCTCCTTGATATCAGAGGGCAAGGCACCTGTATAGGTTTGGTGCCACCTATCCACTCCCACCTCTGTATCTCTACTATCTCTAAAATACCATTGATTATATAATACCTCCCCAGGATGCTTGGTGGGCTTGCAACAGTGGAATAACCCCTTGTGTTGCTGGTCCCAAAACTAACCAAGATTTTTGTGTTTTAGTAAAACTCTTCCCCAGGATCACTTATTATGATATGAAACAATTTGAGGAGCTATGGAATCCTATCACTGACCATGTGGACCTGCTGTCTCATGCAAGGAGGGAGCCCCTATCTTCAGTCACCATTGCAGTGCCGTTGGGGTTGGGGGCTGTTGGTACAGGCACTGGTATCTCTTCTCTTAACCTTCAGGATAGAAATTATGGACTTCTGAGAGAACCTATAGATCAGGACATAAGTAGACTGGAGTCAGCCATAGGTCACTTGAAAGATTCTTTGAGCTTTTTAGCAGAAGTAGTCTTACAAAACCACAGAGGCTTGGATATGACTCTCCTCCAATGGGGGGGGGGGAGGCGGGCAGCGGCTTTGCTTTGCCTTGAAAGATGAGTGCTGCTTTTATGTTAATCATAGTGGAATAATTGAGAACCCTCTTAGAAAGGTCAGGAAAGGGCTGGAAATGTGCAAACGAAAATGTGAACAAGATTGGGGCTGGATTAGGTCCTGATTTAGCACTTTACCCTGGCTTAGTACCATATTGCCCACTGTGCTGGGTCCCCTGATGGGAGTGATACTGTAGCTGTCCCTCCGCCCATTGTTATTCAACAAAATCATGGCCTTTATCAAACAGCAAATCAATAATATCAGGGCTGAGCCCATCCAGGTCCATTACCAACCCTTGGAAATGTTAGATCTTAGCGATGCATATGAAACCAGAGGCGATACCCCTGGGAGATCAGCTGGTTAGTCAATGACGGGTAAGAGAGCTGTCCCCATGCTTTTCCTGACTGAACCTAAGATGGGGAGGGACGATGCTAAGATGTCCTTTGCCCAGTGATGGTTAATGAGGATGGAACAAGGAGCTCCAACCTAAGACAGGCACAGCTTCCGAGGGTTTCATTTCCCTGTTTAAACAATATATAAAAGGGGGACCTGTCTAGAGATTCCGGCCCAGCCAATGTATTGCTGCTCTGATATCTTGACCATGAGAAAGTACAGGGCCTGACTTCCAGCTTGGCCTCTCTGATAACACGTAAGTTTGCCTCTTTCTCCTCCAATGTCCCGGTTCTGGGAAACCATGCTGAATAGACAAAAACAGATATTTGCCTTGGTTACCCACCTTCTTGTGAAGCTTTGTGGTTTGGCCTTGCCCTACTTTTCTCAGCACTCCTTTCTGCTTCTCATGCTTATATACAGGGGCTGATTTTCATTAAACAGGACTTGATCAGACTCCTCTCTTGTCCTCATTTCTTATGTCTCCAATCCCTCCCAAATTCCCACTCTCCCAGATGCCCCTGTTGTTTGTCCTGCAGGTTGGGACACCTAGTGCTTTCCCAGGAGTAGATGCTGGTACTGCAACAGGCTGAGGTAGGTCCTGATATAAAAGCTGGGTCCCAATGTCCTTTCCTCCTCCCCCCAAAGGCATCATCTTTCAGTTTGGTTACGTATCTTACAGATCAACCATATAAACATGCCTCTGAGCTTTGCTTTCAAGGCAGAAAGGTGAGAACTTGTGCTCTTTGCAGATCTGGCTCAACCTGTAAATAAATGAATTTTTTGTAGCAGCTCCTGTCTCCAGAGGTGTGCATGTGTTTGTAAAGCATCCATCAAGCAGCGACCTGATATTCAGATAACAATAATTTTTTAAAAAGATTTATTTATTTATTTTATGCATATGAGCGCTCTATCTGCATGTACACCTGCAGCCAGAAAAGGGCATCAGATCACATTGAGGATGGTTGTGAGTCACCATGTGGTTGCTGGGGATTGAACTCAGGACCTTTGGAAGAGTACTACCCAGTGCTCTTAAGTGCTGAGCTATCTCTCCAGCCCCCAACAATAATTTTTTATTATTTCCATTTTACACAAGGAAATCCAAACTGAGAGTTGTTAAATATTTTCCTTCAGGCATCAAAGTTATATTTACTTCGTGTAAATGTCTGTTCAAGATACTGGAAAATCAATGAGAGGTGTAGATGGGAGGGTGCTGGTCTACTGCACAGAGGCCCTGATTTGAGCCCAAGTCCAGTATAAATGGGTATGATGGTAAACACCTATAATCCCAGACCTGGGTAGGTAGAGGCAAGAGAATCAGTCATTCTCAGTTATATAGTGAGTTCAAGGCTATCCTGAGCTACACATCCTGTCTCAAAAACAAAACAAAAAGCAAAACCAAAACAATGTGAAGGTCCCAGATGAAACTTACATTCAGGTAGACAGAAAACACAATACAATTATAATTGAGTGTTAAAAAACAGCAAGTTCCTTTAGAGAGTGTGGTCAGGAAAGTTTTAAGGATCTCTTGTAGCCCAGCCTGGCTTGAGCTTGCTAGGTGTCCAAGGCTGATCCAAACCCTGAAACTGGGATTACAAACTTATCCAACCAACCCAGCCTAAAAAAGTCTTTTAAAACCAGAAATTGGCAAAGTCTGAAAGATAAGAATGAGTAAGGCATCAAAAGAGTCAAAGGAATAGAGTTCCATCCAGGCAGATGGTACACTAAGTACAGCAGGAGATGGGAGAATAGTGGAAACACCACCTCGAACAGCAGTCCTCAACATGTGTGGGTCTCATTCTCTTTGCAGGTGGTTAATGAGTCTTTCACAGAGTGACCAAGTCATTAGAAAACACAGAAATTTACATTCTAACAGTAGCAAAATTACTGATATGAAGTAGCAACGAAAATAATTCTATGGATGGGGGTCACCACAATATGAAGAACTCTATTAATGGGCCGCAGCATTAGGAAGGTTGAGAACCATTTGTGGTAGAAACTCTGAAGCATAGATAGAGGAGAAAGGAACTCGCTGGGGCTAACAGTATTGGCAAAACAAGATCATGAAGGCCTTAAAGTGATGGTGGTTTTGTATCTAATTCCAATAAAATTAAAAATCATGGGCTGGGGAGATGGTTATGGGCAATTAAGAGCACCCCTGAGGACCTGAGTTCAGTTCCCAGCACCCACCTCAGGTGGTTCACAACTGCCCTTTAACTCCAGCTTCAGGGGATTCAATGCCATCTACTCATCTCCAAGGGCACCACCACATATTTGGTGGACACACATACACATAAAAGTTAATCTTAAGCCACATACCTCAAAATAATATTAATATTTTTTGAAATGCAAGCAAACAAACAAGCCAGAAGTGGTTGTTCATTCTTGTAATACCTGTACTCAGAAGGCAGGAAGACCACTGAAAATGTATGAGAACGACCTTGAACTCCTGATCCTTCTGCCTCTGCCCCTAAATGTCTGTGGTTTGTTTGTTTGTTTGTTTTTGAGACAGGGTTTCTCTGTGTACCAAGCCCTGGCTGTCCTGGACTCACTCTGTAGACCAGGCTAGTCTCGAGCTCACAGAGATCTGTCTATCTCAGCCTCCGGAGTGCTGGGATTAAAAGTGTGCACCACCACACCCAGTCCTGTGGTTTGCTTTTAAAAAGTTATTTGCTGAGTGACTGCAGTAGCAGGGAGGAGGAAAAAGAGTAAAAGAGTACAAGTTAGGACATCGAAGAAAGTCATTCAAGGTTGAGATTCAAAGCCTTGTAATAGGCTGGTTGTAAAGTTGTGGCTAAAAACAAGTGTTGAGGGGCTGGAGAGATGGCTCAGTGGTTGATAGCACTGGTTGTTTTTCCAAAGGACAGGGGTTCAAATTCCAGCACTAATTGCCCTGCATGGTGATGCACTCGGGAGGCAGAGGCAGGCAGATCTCTTGTAAGTTCAAAGCTAGCCTGGTCTGCAGAATGAGTCCAGGACAGCCAGGGCTGTTATACAGAGAAACCTTGTCTCGAAAAACCAAAAAAACCAACCAACCAACAAAACAAAAGTCGAAGTGAGAAAGATTCGGGTGGAGGCAAGGATACAGTCCGATATGTACACTCTGGTGGATATTTTGAGATACCAGTTGAGTCTCTGGGGCTAGTTTATGGGTAGACAGTTGGCTATGCTTAACCCAGAGGACCAGGGGCCTGGGCTGTGGAGGCAGGTATTTGGCGAGGACATTAGCACCTTCCCCTGCACCCATGAGTTACATCAGAAGCTAAACAGCATTTAAGATCCCGTGAAACGACAGGCGGTGGTGGCGCACGCCTTTAATCCCAGCACTTGGGAGGCAGAGGCAGGCGGATCTTTGTGAGTTCGAGGCCAGCCTGGTCTACAAAGTAAGTCCAGGACAGCCAGAGCTGTTATACAGAGAAACCCTGTCTCGAAAAACCAAAAAAAAAAAAAAAAAAAAAAATCCTGGAACCCACTGCGGCGGAGAAATCGGCCTTAACTGTTTCCCGGGCCGCCACCTACAACTTAAGGGGCCCAGTCGCCGCCTCCACAAACCCCAGTGAGTCGCTGTCACCTCTACGGTGAGCGACAGGCCTCGGAGGGCGGGCAGGACCCTGCGAGCACGGCGACGTAGTTGTCCCAGGTCCCAGGGAGCCCTCCTGCAGCCGCACCAAGAGCTCCAACAGCGCACTTCGGCCTGAGACGACACCCCGTCCTGCTCCACTTCCCTTTTCCTCGAGCCCCGCCCCAGCGTGGCCGCGGTGACGACACGGCGTCCCATGATGCCTTGCGCGCCGCGCTGCTATTGGTCCGGTAACTCGCCTCCATTTTCAAATTGAGGCGCCGAATCGTTGCTGGTTTCTGGGCAGGGAACCTGCTCGTAGCTTGGGTCCTTCCAGCTGTTGCGGGGCGGTGGCCACGGCCACAGGCCAGCGTGAACCGCGGCGACGCTGAGCTGCAAGCCTCGGTCTTCCTGGCTGCGGCAGCACCGGGCGAAGAGGAGGCCGTCGCCGGGTTCCCACAGTGTCAGAGTCACCGCCCGGCTGGCAGGTTTTGGCGCGACCGTCATGGCGTCCCAGCCGAGTTCTTCTTCGAAGAAGAAAGAGGAGAAGGGCAAGAACATTCAAGTGGTGGTGAGATGCCGGTAAGGAGAGGCTGGTAGGAGTCCAGACTCGGAGGCTTCGCTGTTGGGCTCCCTCCTGCGCCGTTCGGGAGAGTGATTTGTTTGCGTTTTCTGAAGGAATCTAAATTACCCGCTTCTGGGCACCCCGTGTTTTGTTCGATAAAAAATGGTACCAGGTTGACATCTAAATTAGGGTTTGTTTCTGAGGGGAAAGAATGTTGGTGTTGGTTAGAGTTAAGCGGCATTCACAAAGAATCTGATGGCTGCCCTTCATGGAAAAGTGCGTTCCCTTTTAAAAGCCAGTATCGCCGAAGACTGAGGTGTCAGTGCCCTGTGGTATTCCGTTGCCAGTTTGGGAATAAAGCTTCATACGTGCTTTGCAGGTAGTGTGGCGTTTGCGTTGGGGTTAGTCCAACCTTGGAAAGAGTAATAGCTAGTTCTCTTTATTCTGGGTTGAGGTTAAACATTGAAAGCTAAGCTGTAAAGTGGGTTTATGAAGCTCACAAGCTAATGAAGGTGCATATATCTCTTTTCATCTGTCTTTGTTCCTAGGCCAAAAGACAGAATTGTGAGTAGGAGGATGTGAGGGTTCAATTCTCTCCTGACTGACACCCGGATAACTTACCCAAATTAAAAAAAAACAATTTTTTTGAATTCTTGTGATGTTACCGAGGCTCTCAGCCTGTCGGGTAGCTAGGATTGCGGGCTCACGGTTACACGTACCCCACTACCCAATTTTAAAATGAACTTGCAGAGGAAGGATGATACTTGTTGAAATTGCAGTTTAAGTGATTTTTTTTCCAGCATTTTAGAGGTTTTCCCCGTATATTAACGTGTATGTATCTTGCATTTGCTTTTGTTGCTGGTCAAAGTTGTCCTAGCAAGTTTTTTTTTTGGTCAGTCCAAAAGTGTTCCCCCAATGGAAATATTAAAAAAAAAACAAACAACTTTTAGGTTATTGCTTACTAAGCTTAGATGAGTATCATAGAGATCAAAGGGGATGGCAAAAGCTTTGTTTTGGTGTGCAGTTTTTGTGTATGTATGGGTGACTTTTTTCTTTCCTGTATTGGGACAAGATTTCATGTGGTCCACACTGATTTTGAACTCTGCCCTTGAAGGCCTGATTCTCCTGCATCTACCTCTACCTGCTAGGTGACAGGTGTACCATCGTGCCTGTCATTTTGATGGGTTTTTTTTTTTGAGACAGAATCTTACTATGTTTCGGAGACAGGCCTCAAACACAAACGCTATCTTCCTGCCTTAGCCTCCTGAGTTCTAGTGTTAAAAGCAATTCACAAGCTTGAGCTACCAGAACCCAGGGATGACCAAGTTTTTAAACTAGGTGTCAGAGAGGAGGTGTGGCAGTAACTCCAGTCTAGCCAAAGATACTTAGTTGTTGCATTCTGGAGGATTAATTCAGTTAATTTGGAAGTTTCTGTTTAATCAACAAGGAAACAAATGCACTTAAAAAAGAATTTAGCCAGTCAGTAGTGGCACAGGCCTCTAATCCCAGCACTGCGGAGGCTGAGGCAAGTGGATCTCCTAGTTTGAAGACAGCTGGACTTACACAGAGAAACTCAGTTGTGAAAAACAAAGACCAGTGTAACAAATGTGTTTTTATCAGTCAAATTAAGGAATAAAACATCTCAGCCCTGGTGTGGTGGCGCATGCCTTTAATCCCAGCCAGCACTTGGGAGGCAGAGGCAGGCGAATCTCTGTGAGTTCGAGGCCAGCCTGGTCTACAAAGTGAGTCCAGGACAGTCAAGGCTACACAAAGAAACCCTGTCTTGAAAAACCAAAAAAAAAAGAAATAAAACATCTTATGTGTTCATATTGTCCTCCTGCCTTAATAGATCTCTCTTACATTTTTTTAGTAGTGAAAAAGGTTTACTTTGTGTCTGTTATATACAATAGTTTTGGCATGGGTTTTTCTTTTTCTTGTCTGGTTAGCCTTTTCTCTATCAAGTAGTGTTCCTGGTGCCAATCTGACATTAAGCTCTAATAAGCAACATATGAAGCTTTCTTAGGCTGTTGGATGTTAGATGCACTTTGTCTTCTTTGTGTGTTTGGTGGCAGGATCTCACTTTGTAGCTTTCTGACTGGTCTTAAACTCAGTTGGCTATCTAGGCTGGATTTGAACTCAGTGCAGTCCTGTCTCAGCCTCCTGAGTTACGGGTTAAGTGCGTGAGCCACCATGCCTGTTTTTCATGCTGTTGCTTCTGCCTTTAGTGTCTTATCCAAGGAATCATTGCTAAAGGCAACATTGTCAGGCTTTTTCTTCATTGTTTCTCTAAGTTTTACAGTGTTAGGTCTTAGGTGCAAGACTTTGGTCCCCTTTGAGTTGATTTTGCCAAATGTGGTGTTAGGTGAGCATTCAGCTTCATTATATAGGAAACTCAGTTTTCCTAGCACCATTTGTTAAAAGGCTATTCTTTTCCTATTAAATGGTGTTGGCACATTTTGCTAAAACCATTTCCCCATATTGGAGAGGGTTTATTTATGGGCACTCTGTTCAGTGATTAGTCTTTGTGCCAGTCCCATGCAGTTTTGATTGCTTACACCTTTTAGAATATTTTTTTTTTTTTTTGGTTTTTCGAGACAGGTTTTCTCTGTATAACAGCTCTGGCTGTCCTAGACTCACTTTGTAGATCAGGCCGGCCTCGAACTCACAGAGACCCGCCTGCTTCTGCCTCCCAAGTGCTGGGATTAAAGGCGTGTGCCACCAACGCCCAGCTTAGAATAAATTTTAAAATCAAGAAATGTGAGTCCTACAGATCTGTTGGGTTTTGTTTGTTTGTTTTTAGGTTTTTAGTTGTATTTTTGAGACAGATGCTCACAAAGCCCAGGTTACTCTCTAGCGTGTTGATTTTTCTTGCCTTAGCTTCCCAAGTGTTGGTATTTACCATAACTGGCTTCTTTTTTTTAAGCTAACTAATTTATTCTTCTTGATGTTCTCTTAAATTGTATTCTTTTTGTAATTTTCTTTTAGACTGTTTATTGCTAGTATATGTAAAAGACTGATTTTTACATGCTACTTTTAAATCTTACTGTATGTGTATGTGGTGCGTATATCAGTGCCAGCATTTATGTGCCACAGGGCATGTGTGTGTAGGCCAGAAGACAATTTTTGGGAGTCTGTTTATTAAACTCAGGTCCTAAGACTTGACCCAGAGAATGCTTTTACCACCTTGCCTGCTCAGCTGCCCTGACTGTATCTTGATACTTTGCTGAGTTTAGTACTGTAAAGATTTTAGTGCAGAGATTTGTTTTCATTTAGTGAACTGTGTCTGTATGAATGTGTGCCGGGAGTGTGCTTGCCTGCAGAAGTTGAAAGAGGGCATTGGATCAGTTGGAGCTGGAGCACAGGCTGTTGTGAGCCACTAGCCATGGGTATTGGAAAGCGAACCTGGGTCCTTGGGAAGAGCACTAAACACTTAGCCTCTGTCCTATCCCTACCACTCCTACTTTTGTCCTTCCCTTACATGTGTTCTGTGTACTCAAGCACATGCCTGTGTACGTGTGCCACCACAGACTGTAGTGGCTCAAGGACAGCTCTACCCTAGATTCATGGACTTGGGTCCCTGGAATTGAACTCAGGTTGTCAGAGTTGGTGAGAAGTGACATTTCCCATTGAGCTACCTCAGTGGGAAATGTCACTTCTCACCAACTCTGACTCTTTTTTTTTTTTGAGACGGGGATTCTCTGTGTATCAGCCCTAACTATCCTGGACTCACTGTTTAGACCAGGCTGGCCTTGAACTCACAGAGATCCATCTGCCTCTGCCTCCCGAGTGCTGGAATTAAAGGCGTGTGCCACCATGCCCAGCCCCTCAGTGGTTCTTAATTTAAATTTTCATTTAGTTTGAAACACAAAGTGTAGGTTCCCTCCCTCATGGTATCTTCGTATGCTTGTGATTATGTGTTTTCCTTGTTCGTTCTCTTCCCCTACTACTCTCCCCTTGGGCCCTCCCCATCTCTAGCTCATTCCCTTCCCCCAATTAGTCCCTGGTTTTATTTACTAGTCTTAATTTATATGTGTGTGTAATCATTAGGGTTCTTTCCCAGCTAGTTAAGAGGTTGAAGCAAGAGGGTTAGTTAAACCCAGAAGTTCAAGAGCTGCCTAGGCATCTAGCATGATCCTGTTTGTTAAAAAGGAAAAAAAAATGGAGTTGGGGATATGGCTTTGTTGGAGGAAGTGCTTACCAAGCTTGGACTTGGTCTCCAGCACCCCCAACCCTACCCCCCACACACACTTAAAAGAAAAAAATATATTTGAAAACATTCATACTACAATAGAGATAATTATATTTCTTCTTTCCCAGTTTGGAAGCCTATTTTTCTTGCGTAATAACTCATTCTAGGGTTCAAATTGCTGTGCTGAACAGAGTGGTGAGAGTGGATATTTTTGGTTCACTTTTTTTTTTTTTTTTTTTTGAGGCAGAGTTTTTCTGTGTAGCCCTGTCTGTCCTAGAACTTGTTCTGTATACCAGGCTGGCCTTGAACTCAGAGATTCGCCTGCTTCTCCCTACCGAGTACTGGGATTAAATGTGTGCACCACTATCACCTGACTTTTCTCTTTTTTTTTTTTTTTTTTTTTTTT
>CAJQZJ010009141.1:4807323-4833593 GCA_907164525.1 Lophiomys imhausi
TTTTTTTTTTTTTTTTTTTGAAAAATTAGTAATTGATGCAGTCTGTTAGGCTGAATCATTTGGCCTATTTGTGCTGATATTGTCATTCAGACTTTGGATCTGAAAATAAATTTTTTCTCTAAGTTTAAGGAGGAGAAAGGCATAGATTAATTTTGTATGTCCATTTGAAGCATAAACATCCATGGTAAATGAAAGAATCGACTATTATGAACATCAGACAGTTCTTACCATATGAAGACATTTATGTCTCAGCTAATAAGAGGCTCTCCCTGGTCAGATCTAATCTTTATAAGTTTTGTTGGTAACTGTCGCGTCCCCCCTTGTCCAGCAAGGATGACGCAACTCACAAAAGCTCTTCTCCAGCAGTTTATTCAGGTCCCTTGAAAACAGTGTTCTGAATTCCGAATTCCGAATGCCCGGGCAGACCCAACCCACAGGATAAATACTAAAATGAACAGCCAGTCAAGTAAAGCCAAGTGGTGCTATCTTAGAGGCCTACGTATGCGGAAGCAAGCCAGATCAGCGGTCTATGCCAAATATGAACTTATTATCATAGAGAGCGCTCACCGTCGGGCTGGTGGAAGGCAGAGACCAGCGCCATCTTTAGGGCGCAGCACTTCGCAGCTCTCTACAGTTCCTCCTTTTTTATTTTTTCTAAAGTTGGTAAAAGTCCCTGGAAAGGCTTCGTAATCCCTCTATCTGGGGATCTCACGGTGGGCCTGAGCCTGTAGGAGGGCGGTGCTCAAACTCTTACCCGTCTCTGGGTCAGCCTCCCCACTCGGGACTGCCCTGTCTTAGGTGGCCGAGACTTACCCGTCAACTCCGTCACTGACTTGCCAGACCCTAATATCCGTGGAACGAATACCTCAGTGGGCAGGGACTATGCTAGTGAAGATTTACTTCACGGCAGCAAGCCATGCCTGAGGGGACTGGCCCGCCTCAATGGCGACAAGGGCTTGTATAATCATGGCTACATTACGCTTTTGTGTAGCTCTCATTTTATAGATGCACCATAGGCAAACCAGAGAGGCTAGTATCATTAGTATCGCCAAAGAGCCTACGCCCGCCCACTCCTTAAGATGATCCATAGCCGTCTGTATCCAAGAAGTCAAGCCAGTAGCCAGGCTCAAATCCACCCGAGTGGAGTTGATGTGGACGATTGTCGCTCTCAGCTCTCTCATCAAATTTTCAAATTCAGCCGACCAATCCTGTAAGAGGAACTTTGACAATTGTCTAGACAAATTAGCAGCCTTTGTATAATTTTGATATTGTACGGAAGTAACACACAAACCTTGCAATTTCCACTCACACCCCAATTGTGCTAGTTGCCAAAGAGAATCAATCTGTTCTTGTATTAAATCTATGCATTGATTAACTATCATAAGACCTCCTTTGAGATGAGAATTCATAGAGGTCTGAGTATCCAATGCCTGTGCCACAGTGGCTGAGATGTTATTCAGGGCATTGGCAGTCTGTATAGAACTAGACAAGGCAATAGCTGAGGCAGTAGCTCCCACAGCAGCAACAGTGATAGCAGTAACAATAGCTGCAGTGATGCCAAAATCTCTTTTAAATCTGAATAGCATCATGGTATTAGGGGCCTCTACAGGATCTGGTACATATCGAGGCATTCTAGTCACCACAGCCACAGGAAAGGCTGTGGCATTCCAGCATAGGGCATAAAAACATGTGCCCGGAGTGCATACTAACTTTTGTTCACCCAAGGATGCACTCCCATTACTTACAATCTACAGAAAAGGAGGCCAGAGACATACTGGCGAAGCTGAAAAGTTCTTGTTGCGGTAAGAATGAAACAAAGAATTCCAAGTACCAGAGCCACTACTGCTAGAGAAATCCAATCTGGTAGCAGACCCTAGGGAAAAATTACCTCTTTGATAAATTCCTCCTCCAAGCATAATGACAGGTCCCAAGTCCATGCAACTTCCATTTACTCCACACAAAAGCCACAAATCAAAAGGATTGGTGGCAGTCTGCTGAGGATCCCTAGTAGATATATCAAGCATTCCTGTACAAGACTTATTCACTATATTACTAATCATGGGGCTAAAGGAAAAATAATCTTGTTGAACCCAAACTGCTCTGCGCTCCTGACATACTCACTGCTACTATCACCAGGATCCTTAGGAAGGTCTTCATGACGAATCTTCCTCACAAGGCGTTCAGGCACCCACACTGGATCTTGTTGATCCTGAGGAAAAACACAAACAGACCCTCTCGCCCATGTTAGCACGGGGTCAGGCCCCAGCCAAGAGCCGGTCAAAATATCCTTCCACTTCACCATGCTTTTAGGTGAATCATGGGAATCCTGATGTCTGTCCGCTGCTGAGCGGCCTTGAGCATCCAAATTGAAAAAATTTAAAGTAAATAAGGCTAAAGATATTCTCTCCTTGGGGGTACGGCCTTGGTCTATTCCCCCTTTTTGTTTTTGCAAGCATTCTTTCAAGGTGCGATGAGCACGCTCCACAATTCCTTGTCCTTGAGGATTGTATGGTAATCCGTGATTAAGCTGTACCTCCATCTGATTACAGAAGGAGACAAAGGACTGTGCTGTATAGGCTGGTCCATTGTCCGTTTTCAGCTGCTGTGGTTTTCCCCATGCAGCCCAGGCTTCTAAGCAATGTCCTATGACATTGCGAGCCTTTTCTCCACTCATAGGTGTAGCATGTATGATACCTGAGCAGTTATCCACAGATACATGAATATATTTTAATGTTCCAAATTTTGAAATGTGGGTAACGTCCATTTGCCAGATTTTAAGTGGCATCAACCCTCTAGGGTTCACTCCCACACTGGGAGGATGATGATGAATCACACACTGAGGACAGTCCAAAACTACTTGTCTAGCATCTGCTCTAGACAAATGGAATTTCTGCTGTAGAGTTTTTGCATTTACATGAAATAATTGATGAAACTGTCTGGCTTGATCCAGGAATGAGTTCCAAAAAATGCATTCCATCCTGGTCCATTGATCAACTTTATCATTACCCTCACTTAATGGTCCAGGTAATCCTGTATGTGCTCTGATATATTGAATATAAAAACATCTTTTTCTCTGCCAGATTAAAACTTGTAACTCTTGTAATAAGGCACATACAGTACTACTATTCTTAATAGGACCTGCTAATTCTAATATTTTCACTGCGTTGACCACATAAACTGAATCTGAAATCAAATTGAATGCAAATTGACATCTTTTAAACACCTCAATTACTATTTTTAACTCTACTATTTGGGGGGAGCCCGGTTGAAATTGACATAACACGGGCTCTTGTCTTTCTATCAAATAGGCTCCACAGCCTGTCTTTGAGCCATCAGTAAACACATTTGGTGACCCTTGAAGTGGTACTGCTGAAGTAACCTTAGGGAATATCACTGGGTGCTCCTTAAAAAATAATAGCAATGGATGTTTAGGATAATGGTTATCAATCACTCCTTCAAAGCTACATTGCAATATTGCCCAGTCATCTACAGTGCCACACAAAATCTTAATTTGATAACTGGAATAAGGCACTATTATACTGGCAGGAGCAACTCCAAAAGACTGCAAGCATTGTTGGATACCATTCAAGGCTAAAGCAGCAAGTGCAGTGGGATAATGTTCTATTCTGTTCTTACTTGTGTCCACATCCCTGGGCAGAAAGATCTCCCTACTTTCAGGGACTGAACTGGCTGCTCTGTCTGAGTGGCTTCTGGATATGGGGGAGGAGTTGAAGGCGCCATGGCAACGGCTTTGTTTACACCAGCTGCCGCCAGCATGGCTGAAGGCGCTGTAACAACAGCTCCACCCACACCGATTGCAGCAGCGGCTCCTCCCACACCGACTGCCGCCTGCGTGTCCTTCTCTTTTACCTTTTTCTTTTCCTTTTTTCTAATAACAGTCCTCTCCAACTGTACTAGTAGAGCGTGTAGCTCTCCTTCAGAATCCATGCTCTCTGAGTCCTCAAGATCTCTAAAATCTCTAAGATCGGGATAGAGAGGAACTTTCTTTTTGCCTCCCTTTTCACTGTCTGCCTGCTCAAATCTTTCGCCTTTGTTACTTTCCTTTTCACTGTCTACTTGCTCAGATCTTTCCCCTCCATCCTGAAAGACAGGATAGTACAGCTCATGTCTCACTTCCCTCCAGACATTTGGACAGAATGACCGCCCACTAGGATCACTCAGAGGGGAAGTCTCATTATATGAAGGCGGGGCCAGCACAGGCGGCCCCGGACCTGAGGTCTCTATCCGGGTGCAGTCAGAACTCTTCCTCAAAGATGACTTCTCCATTTTCTTTGTTAACCTTTTAAGTTCCTCTTTAAACTCTGAGCTATCCTCTTCCAAAGTATCTTTCCCAGATTTGACCAAGCGCTCCTCTTTTAACTGTTCTAATGCCTTTTGTCCTTTTTCCACTGCCTTGCAATATCTCTGATCTCCTAAACAACTCCGAACAAGTCTCCAAATAGGCCGTGCTCCTCCCTGCAATGTACTTTGCTCCCAGGCAAAATCCAAGATCTCTCCCAAGCTTCTCCCAGTAACTGATAAAGGCAAGGCCAGCATTTGCTCCATTTCTGTGAGGCACTCTCTGCTTTCCTCACCTTGCTCTGCCAGTTGTGTCTTCTACTCGTCCGAATCACGGAACTTTATTGCTCCCTCCCGGAGACCTTATTGCCTCTTTACCGAGGTCCTTATTGCTCCCTCCGGAGACCTTATTGCCTCTTTACCGAGGTCCTTATTGCTCCCTCCCGGAGACCTTATAGTTCGCAACTTCCCGCGAAACTTTACCTTTTGTTCGCAATCTCCGTGAAACTTTACCTTTTGTTCGCTATCTCCGCGAAACTTTACCTTTTGTTCACTATCTCCGCAAAACTTTACCTTTTGTTCGCTATCTCCGCGAAACTTTACCTTTCGTTCGCTATCTCTGCGAATCTTTACCGTATGTTCGCTATTATCTGCGAATCTTTACTTTGTGTTCACTATCTCCGCGAATCTTTACCGTATGTTCGCTATTATCCGCAAATCTTTACTTTGTGTTCGTTATCTCCGTGAAACTTTATTGTCCTGATTTATCCCAGGAACTTACCAACACGTTGCCCCTGACTGCAGGAGTTCTGAGTCTTTTCTGGGTCCCTGTACGGGCCACCACTTGTCGCGTCCCCCCTTGTCCAGCAAGGATGACGCAACTCACAAAAGCTCTTCTCCAGCAGTTTATTCAGGTCCCTTGAAAACAGTGTTCTGAATTCCGAATTCCGAATGCCCGGGCAGACCCAACCCACAGGCTAAATACTAAAATGAACAGCCAGTCAAGTAAAGCCAAGTGGTGCTATCTTAGAGGCCTACGTATGCGGAAGCAAGCCAGATCAGCGGTCTATGCCAAATATGAACTTATTATCATAGAGAGCGCTCACCGTCGGGCTGGTGGAAGGCGGAGACCAGCGCCATCTTTAGGGCGCGGCACTTCGCAGCTCTCTACAGGTAACCACATTTTTTCATTTCCTGTAGATACATATGCATATCCACGTCCCCATCTTAAAACTAGTTCAGGTTTCCATTCTAAAGTCAAAATATCCTTATAGTATATTGGTTGATTTAGTTCCTCAGTTTTTTCTATAACCCAGTGTCTCTCAGCTGCGTAGTAACTCTTTTTCACCAACATTCAAAAAATTGAGTGTTAGTAAATCATTGTGCAATCTGTCCCTGGGATTCTTTAGTCATACTTTTAAAGTTCATTTACTGGCTTCATTCTTTACTGTAATATATAACAATCTGGACATTGTATGTGAACATATCTTAGAGGATGCCATTACAATAAAAAGCCAGTTATGACTTCCAAAATGGTTTCTTCTTCTTCACTAGTTTTTTTTTTGAGATAGGTCTTGCTATGTCTTTCAGGCTGACCAGAGACTCATAATCTCCCCACCTTAGCTTCCAGAGTGCTGTAATAGCATGTGCTGACAAACTGGCTTCATAATTTTAAATTTATTTAGTATTTTTTAAATGTAGGAGTGCTTTGTGTGCATGTACATGTCACAGAAGGCATCAGATCCCTTTCTAGATGGTCGTGAGCCACCATGTGGTTGCTGGGAATTGAACTCAGGACCTCTGGAAGAGCAGTCAGTCAGTGTTTTTAACTGCTGAGCCATCTCACCAGCTCTGGCTTTATAATTTAAAAAAAAAATTTGTTGCTGTTCTTTTTGGTTTTTTGAGACAGGATTTTACTGTGTAGCCCTGGCTGTCCTGGACTCACTTTGTATTCCAGGCTGTCCTTGAACTCACAGAGATCCACCTGCCTCTGCCTTCTGAGTGCTGGGTTTAAAGGTGTGCTCCACCACTGCCCAGGTAAAAAGTATTTCTTACACTCATTTATTTACTTATTTTGTATGTGGGGGAGGGAGCGGTGTGTACAGATAGAATTCAGAAAACAACTTGTGATAGACAGTTCTCTCCTTCTACCGTATGGTTCCAGAGATCAAGCTCAGGTCATTTGGCTTGGTGGCAAATGCCTTTGCTCACTGAGTCATCTTGCTAGCCTTTCATACATTCTTTAACCAAACAAAGATTGCTTGGGCTCAGTGCTTAAGAGCTCTGGCTGCACTTCCAGAGGACCAGTGTTTGATTTCCAGCACCCACATGGTTTCTCACAGCCCCATGTAACTCCATTCTTAGGGAATCTGTGGTCTCTACTGGTCACCTCATACCCTAGGGCCTGAACACAGTGCATGGACATATGGACATCCAAAACACCCATACACTTTAAAAAAGACTGTAGAAGGTCAGTAGTGATGGGTGGTGTGTAGGGGTTCATTGAGTACTTAAACTGAGTTAAGCCTTTTGGGGTATTGACTTCTTGAACTTAGCATACTATTTTCATTATGTTATGCTATTTTTAAATTTTGCTACATACCAATACTTCATTCTTTTTTATGGGTACACAATTTTTAATTATATGGATATAGGTGTGGTGTAACACTGTTGCTGGAATCTTGTGAACAAATGTCTGTTAGTCTCAGCTAGGGAATGCATGCCAGACCAAAGTACAGACATCACCAAAGCTCAACCTGGTAAACTGATGGGTTTTATTGGGGTTACTTACGGTAATGTGGATGAGAGATTACTTATAAGAACAGGAATGACTCAAAGACAGCTTCATCACCAAAAGCTTCCCCCACCCCATGTGGATTTGCTCTGGACAGCTTAACTTGCGTACAGTTCATCAGGCTGAGGAATGTCTCTTCCAGGGTGGGTGGGCTGGCATCTGCCTCTCCCAGGCAGCTAGATTTGTCTGAGAGTAGTTCTGCTGGTCTGAGAGTGTCTCTCTGGGAGGGGCCCACTGTGTCTATTTCAAGGACTTTCTGGTTTGAGGGTGTCTCTCAGTAGTCCTTTCTACTTATAATATACTTAGGAAGAGTCCTGGTGTATCTGTTTCAGGGACTTCTGAAACTATTGAATTTTTTTATTTCCTGAGCTTAATGAGCTCCCCGAAATAATGGAATGTTTTACTACCCTGTAGAACATCATCCTTAAGGAATTTCCTTCCAAGATGGAAGGTTCTATCTTTGAGAAAATTGTTACATAATAGGACATTGTGTTTATTCACCACCTGGTAGAGTTCATTGAGTTGGAGACCAGTGTAGGGGCTGAGAGATGACTCTGTTGGTAAAATGCTTGCCATGCAAACATGAGGAGACCTGAATCCAGATCCCCAGTTCTCACATCAAAGCTAAAGTTTGCTGATGCAATTCTGGGGCCTTTGGGAGGAGATATTTGGATCCTTGGAGCCCACTGGCCAGCTAGGTTGGCACGATTCGGCTCATGGAGAGACACTCCCTCAAAGCATAAAATGGACAGTGCTGAAGACATTCAGCCCTGACCCAATGGCTTTCACACTCATGCACACACACAAGGGTAAGGTACTTGGTCAAAATAGTCTATAGATTTTAAAGATAGATGCAGGTAGAAGCTATGATTGTAAGTTATGTAGTCCATTTTAAATAACAGAAGTATCGTATTTTCATCCTCTTGCCTTCAGTAGTAACCATTCCTTTTTATGACAGGAAACTCTGAGTACATTGGAATATGCTCACAGAGCAAAGAACATAATGAACAAGCCTGAAGTTAATCAGAAACTCACCAAAAAAGCTCTTATTAAGGTAATTATGATTTTTGTTTGTTTTGTTTTTCAGGACAAGGTAACTCTGTGTAGCCCTGGCTGTCCTGGAACTTGCTTTGTAGACCAAACTGGCCTAGAACTTAGAGATCCACCTGCCTCTGCCTTCTGAGTCCTGGGATTAAAGGTATCCACCACCACTGCCTGACAATATGATTTTTTTTTTTTTTTTGAGACAGGTTTCTCCGTGTAATAGCCCTGGCTGTCCTGAACTTTTGTACACTAGGCTGGCCTCAAACTCATAAAGATCCACCTGTCTTTGCCTCCCAAGTGCTGGGATTAAAGGTGTGCACCAACATGCCTGGCTGAATTTTTATGGAATAATAAAACGGTGTTCAGCATGTCTGAAGGAAGGAATATCAACAGATTACTGTCTTTTGTTTTTATTTTGTTTTATTTTTTTGAGACAGGGTTTCTTTGTGTAGCCCTTGCTGTCCGAGAACTTGCTTTGTAAACAAGGCTGGCCTGGAAATAAAAGATCCTCCTATGTGTGCTTCTTGAGTGTTGGGATTAAAGGCAAGTCCCACCATGCCAGGCTAGGAATAATAACAGATTACTGTTAATCAAAATTTGTTAAATTGCTTGTTATTGAGTGAGGGTCTCACTGACCAGGCAAAAGTGTCTCTGCACTGTGGTTCTGGAGAACAGCTGCCACTAGACTACATCACCAGCCCCCTGTGGTAGGCATTTTACGAAATGGCATAAAGCAAGTGCCTATTATGTTAAAATGTTTTCCTCACACTGATGTGTTGACACCCTTGATAGCATTTGTGTTTACAATTAGAAATTCTGTTTGCATCTTTGAGATGAAATTTACACACCATCACATTTACCTCTTTTTTTTTTTTTTTTTTGGTTTTTCAAGACAGGGTTTCTCTGTGTATCCTTGGCTGTCCTGGACTCACTTTGTAGACCAGGTTGGCCTTGAACTCACAGAGATCCACCTGCCTCTACCTCCCAAGTGCTGGGATTAAAGGTGTGCACCACCATGCCCGGCTGTTACAGACAGCTGTGAACTGCCATATGGTGCTGGGATTTGAACCCGGGTTCTTTGGAAGAACATCCAGTAATCTTAACTGCTGAACCAACTCTCCAGGCCTGACATTTACCTCTTATTAGCACTTATTTCAGTGATTTTTAAGAGTATGCTAATGTAGTTGTCCAACATTTATACAATCCACTTTTAGAAAAAATTAACATTGTAATTTCCCTTCTTTGTAATCAAGTGGCCACTGATATGTGTTCTCTCTCTTTGTTTTGTTTTGTTTTTGATCAGAGTCTTAGTTTATAGCTCAGGCTGTCCTGGCATCTGTTTCCTTGTGCTCCAGGTCAGCCTCTTTAGTGCTGGGATTATAGGCATGAACTACCATGGCTTATTAATATGCTTTCTATACATAGTTTGCCCTTCCTATGCATTTCCTAGGAAGCAATCATATACTATTTGGCCTCTTGCTTCTTTCTTTTACTTAGTGTAATATTTAAGACTTAATTTATACTGTTGACATGTATCAGTAGTTTATTTCTTTATTTTACTGAATAAATATTCCATTACATGGATAATATTATATTTTGTTTAAACAAATATCAGCCAATAGATTATTTCCAAAAATTCCATAAGATTCTCATAGAATTTCATTCTCTCTTCTTAGCTTGAATTCCTATATTCACTAATCTGTTCTGTAGAATTTTGTAGTTTCAGTATTATTGAAGGAAATTGTATAGAGCACATAAACTTTTGGAGTTGTCTTTTTAAATTTTGTATTATTTTCTGGAGTTTCACTCAAATTGTCAATGGGTCTTTTTAGTGTGGAGTAATGTTTTATGGTATCTGTGCTATTTGTGTAATTTGTGTGACCATCTTGAGTGATTTGTTGAATAACTTTAATTTTTTTTCTGTTCCATTAAACTACTATTTATTAATTCATAGGCATTTGTGTAGTAAACATACATGTCTTATTTACTGTTGTTTTGCTGTGAGGAGACACCATGACCAAGGCAACCTATAAAAGAAAGCATTTAATTGGGGCTTGCTTACAGTTTCAAAGGCTTTAGTCATTTGGTCATTATGGCAGGGAGTGTGGTGGTAGGCAGGCATGGCACAGGAGTGGTAGAGCTCACATCTGAACTGAAAGACAGATGCAGGGAGAGAGCAAGACTGAGCCTGGCATGGGGTTTTGAAGGCCCACCCCCACTGACTTCTTCCAACAAGACCACCTCTCTTGCTCCTTCCTATCAGTCCAACTGGGAACCAAGTATTAAAATATATGAACCTGTGGGGGTCAATCTCATCCACACCACCACAGTACCTTTTTATTATTACTGTGTGTCCATCTGTGTGTATGCCATGGCCTGCATGTGGAAGCTTTCAGGAGTCTGTCCCTTCCCCAGTGAGTTCTAGGGCTTGTACAACAGGCTTCTGGGGCAAATGCTTTTACCACCTGAGACTTTTCTTCTGGACTTAGACCTTTTGTGTGTGTGTGTGTTAATTGTCAGAGAGTGAATTTGCTGTGATAATGTGGTAACTTGACTGCTTCAGTTTTTAAGGAATGACTAGTTTCTTGTGATAGGGTGGAACTGAGTCTCCCTCTGTAGAACTCCTAACCTCCTGCTTCTGCTTCCTGAGTGCTGGATTTACAGGCATGCACCACTATGCCCAGCTCTACTAAACTGTTCTTTAGAGTGACAATATAATTTTACCTTCCCTCGTCACCCTCATCAGCATTTGGTGCATAGCTGGTTTTCACTCTAGCCGTTCTGAAAAATGTGTGGTTTGTGTTAGTTATATCACGTGGTCTATCTTACATTTCCCTAATGACCAGTGAGTGACATTGAACATCTTCTCTTGTATTTACTTACTTGCTATTTATATATCCTTTTTTGTTGTTTGCTTGTTTTGTTTTTCAAGTCAGGGTTTTTCTGTGTAGCCCCGTTCTGGAACTTGTTCTTGTAGACCATATTGGTCTCAAACTCAGAGGTCTGCCTGTCTCTGCCTCTGAGTGCTGGGATTAAAGGCGTGTGCTACCACTGTCTGGCTCAGATGTTCTTTTGGTAACATGTTTGTTCATGTCTTTAGCACTATTTTGTAATGGATTATTTGTTTTTATTGAGGTGTTTTAGAGGTTTTTTTTTTTTAAAGATCTTTTAAAAAATGTGTATGGGTGTTTTGCCTGCATTTGTGTATTGGTACCACATGTATGCAGTGTCAGTGGAAGCAAGAGGGTTTCAGCTTCCTTGGAGCTGTTGTTATAGATGTCTTTGAGCCTAAGTGTGGGTGCTAAGAAGGGAGCATGGGTTCCCTGGAGTGCCCTTATCTGCTGAGCCATCTCTCCAGTCTTTAGAGTTCTTAAATATATTTTAGTTACTTTTTAAAATATAAAGTTTTCTGGATACTTGATGTTTGTAAAGATGTTTTCCTCTTTTGTTGAATGGCTTCTCATCTTCACACAGGCTTTTGCAGAACAAAAGCTTTTAATTTCTGTGTTGTCTAGTATATGAAGTTTTCCAGATTTATGTGGACCTATTGCTGGACTCTGTTCTGTTCCATTCATTTTTTTTCATCTCTTTTTCCACCAATAGTACTTAGTTTTAATTACTGTAGTTGTATAATTATTCTCAAAGGTTGTCCTTGTTAGTTTTGTGTCAGCTTGGCACAGGCTAGAGTAATTTAGGAAG
Source organism: Lophiomys imhausi (assembly GCA_907164525.1). Taxonomy (NCBI): domain Eukaryota; kingdom Metazoa; phylum Chordata; class Mammalia; order Rodentia; family Muridae; genus Lophiomys; species Lophiomys imhausi. The sequence continues at coordinate 4,819,160 of CAJQZJ010009141.1, forward strand.
AGGGAACCTCTGTTGATAATATACCCTGGCCAAATTGGCTTGTAGGCAAGTTTGTGGGGTGTTTGTTTTCGGTTAGTGATTGATGTAGGAAAGCCCAGCTCCCTGTGGGTGGTATCACCCCTGGCCAGATGTCCAGAAAGCTGGCTGAGCAAGGCAAGAGGAACAAAGCCAGTAAGCAGGACTCTTCTATGGCCTGGGCTTGAGTTCCTGCCCTGACTTCCCTCAGTAATGGAGCTTCAGTAAACACTTTCCTCCCCAAGTTTCTCTTGGTCATGGTGTTTTATTCCAGCAGTAGTAAGTCAAAGGTGGATAGGACATTCATAATGAACACATTTAAAGACTCTTTTATTAAGACCATTGAGAGACTACTTCAAAACAAATTATCGTTGATTTAAAACTAGTTAGTTATACCAGGGGTTATGGGGTCTACACATGTGATCTCAGCATTTCAAAAGCTGAGACTGAAGATTGCCATCAAGAACAACCTGGGATATGGACTGAAATCCTATCTTTGTTGTTGTTGTTTTTTTAAGTATGATTATAACTTTTTATGTTTAAAAAACATAAAGGGTACACGTTTTATTTCATGCATATCCTCTCCACACTGAATGAAAGAACAAAACTAACTTGATGCCTACATATAACATTCCTCTTATGTAGGAGTATACAGAAGAGATTGAGCGTTTGAAGCGAGATCTTGCTGCAGCTCGTGAGAAAAATGGAGTGTACCTCTCTGAAGAAAACTTTAGGTAAACTGTTGGCTATGGATTTTTTTTTTTAAGGGTTAAGGATTTTTTGTTTTTGTTTTTTCTTTTTTGGTTTTTCAAGACAAGGTTTCTCTGTATAGCACTGGCTGTCCTGAAACTTGCACTGTAGATCAGGCTGGCCTCAAACTCACAGAGATTCACCTGTTTCTGTCTCCCGAGTGAGTGCTGGAATTACAGGTGATTTTTTTTTTTTAAAAAATTTTAAGCATTTTTACTTATTTTAAGCATATGTATGGTTTGCCTGCAGGAATGTCTGTGTACCCCATTCAGGGAGTGCTGCTGGGGCCAGAAGAGGGCAACAGATCTCCTGGAGATGGAGGATAAACTGCTGTGAGCTAGCCGCCATGTGATGCTGGGTCTTGCACCCAGTTCACAGACAGAGTTCTTAACTGCTGAGCCATCTCCCCAGACCCTTACTCTGTTTTTGGAGATAGTTTCACTGCATATATTCTAGGCTGAAGCTTTCTGAATCCTGCCTCAGCCTTACAGTTACTGGAAAACCATGCTTTCAGATAACAGTAGTTTGAAGTAAAACTTATTTATGCAGCAATAAGGAAGTAATGTTTACTGCCCATAAGTGCGTTTTTGGTTTGACATTAAAAAGTAGTTACTGAGCCAGTGTGACGGCTGTTTGTAAAGGTACTTGCTGCATGCAATCTTATGACTTCTAAAAGTTGTCCTTCAGCCTCCACATGTGCACCACAATACTTGTACAAGCATGCGCATGTGCACACACAAAGAGATTTTTAAAAAATGGCATGTCCCAGGAGGCAGAGATTTTATTTATTTATTTTTTAAAAAGTGGCATGTGCCAGGAGGCAGAGATAGAAGGGATAAGAGTTTAATGCCAGTCAGGGCCACAAAGCAAGACTGTTCTCAAAACTAAATGTAGAAAAGTTTTCTAATACTCGTTCCAACTCCCATTTAATGACATAGAGATCCATTAGATTTAATAAGCTTCTGAGCACTCAAGCTGGGCAGATACTCAACTATTCTAACCTGACTACTAGCCTGGCTACTTCCCAGCCCCAATACTTGCTATCTTCGTCTCACCTTGGCTGCTCCTCTCCATCTGTCCTCCTCATGACTCCCTCATAGCTACTTGTCTTTCTCCCTCCCGCTCCCTCTCCCTCTCCCTCTCCATCTCTCAGATGGGGCGTCCTACCTCCTGTCTTATCTTGCCCAGCTATTGGCTGTTCGGCTTTTTATTGACCAATCAGAGATGATGGAGAACTTTATTTACACAACACTAAGACAGGAGATGGTTCAATAATAATGACAGTGCTCTTGTCCGGACTGCAGCCAGGTCTCTGGGCACAGAAATCTGCATCTGAACACATAGTGTTGGTGAGATGGGTCATCAGGTAAGGGTTCTTGCTACCAAGCCTGAGCTCGAAGGAGGGAACCAACTCCTCCAAAAGTTGTCATCTGACTTCTATATGCATACCACAGCACATAAACCACCTCACTCATCAAATAAATGTTTAAAAATGCAAAATTAAAAAAAAAAAAAAACATTGTCGCCCTGCGTGGTAGCACACACCTTTAATCCCAGCACTCGGGAGACAGAGGCAGTCGGATCTCTGAGTTCGAGGCCAGCCTGGTCTACAAAGCGAGTCCAGGACAGCCAGGGCTACACAGAGAAACCCTGTCTTGAAAAACCTAAAAAAAAAAAAAAAATTGTCAAACACTTTTTGGAAAGTCTTTTAGCTAACTTTTACTTTTAAAATAATTATTGATATATGTGAAAAGTTATAAAAATAGTACAGAGAAGTCCCATGCATCATGATTATTTACTTATTTATTTAGGCAGGCTCTGATGTAGTCCAGACTGGTCTCAAGATCATTGTGTAGTCAATGATGACCTTTAACTTCTCATCCTCCTGCCTCCACCTTCCAAGTGCTGGGATACAGGCAAGTGCCACCATACTTAGTTTTATGTGATCCTGGGGATCAAACAAAGCTGAGGCTTTGTAATTGCTCAACAAGTACTTCACCATTTGAGTGACATTCTCAGCCCTTGTAATCTTATGTTTTTTTCAGAGAGGGTTTTTTTCTTTGTGATCCTAGCTGGCTTTAAATATACTATGCAGGTCAGGCTGGTCTTGAATTTATAGGAGCCCTACTTTAGGTTTCTGAGTACTAAAATCATAGGCATGGGCCATAACACCTGGTCCCCATTGTACTATTTACCTGGTTTCCACCAATATTCCTTTATGAGACTGCCATTCAGTAGTAAACTTAGATTAGCACCGACTCCTTATATATGGATGGTTCTACACCATTGTGCCTCATATATGCATTTGTGTAACCATCACTGCATTGAAGGTACAGAAATCTCTTTTTTGCCCTTTTTTTTTTTTCAGTGGTTTTTTTCGAGACAGGGTTTTTCTCTGTGTATCCTTGGCTGTTCTGGGCTCACTTTGTAGACCAGGCTGACCTTGAACTCACAGAGATCCACCTGCCTCCGCCTCCCAAGTGCTGGGATTAAAGGCATGTGCCACCATGCGCGGCAATTAGACAGCTGTGAACTGCCATGTGATTGCTGGGATTTTAACCTGGGTCCTTTGGAAGAACAGCAAATGCTCTTAACTGCTGAGCCATCTCTCCAGCCCCTTTTGCTTCTTCTTTAAAGTCATTTTCATCTTCTCTTCTTCCTATGACCTCTATCTGACAGTTTTACACTTCAGCTAAACCACCAACTCACGAGTCATTTCTGAAATTTCCTAACACTCAAGAGATCAACAGCTGGGAGGTAGAGGCAGGCGTATCTCTGTGAGTTCAAGGCTGGCCTGGTCTACAGAGTGAGTCCAGGACAGTCAAGGACACACAGAGAAACCCTGTCTCGAAACCACCTTCCCCCCCTACAAAAAAAAAAAAAGAAAGAAATCAGCATAGAGAACTGGAGATGTGGTACAGTGGGTAAGAGCACTGGCTATTAATCTAGAGGTCCTGAGTTCAGTTCCCAAGAACCATGTGTTGGCTCATGGCCATCTATAATGGGGTCTGATGTTAACTTTCAGGTGTACATGCAGATAGAGCACTCATAAATAAATCTTTTAAAAAAAAACCCAAAAACAGCATAACCCATCAAAGTGAGTCTGGAAAGCCTGTGGGTTTTGTGTTTAAAAGCGTTACTTCAGCCAGGCGGTTGTTGCGCACGCCTTTAATCTCAGCACTCAGGAGGCAAAAGTAGATAGATCTCTGAGTTTGAGGCCAGCCTATCTTTAGGAAGAATAAATAAAAGCACTCATCGTACTTTATTTTATCTTTTTGTTTGGTTTTTGAGGCAGGATTTCTCTGTGTAGCTCTGATTGTCCTGGAACTCACTCTGTAGACCAGGCTGGCCTCGAACTCGGAGATCTACCCGTCTCTGCCTCCTGAGCACTGAGAATAAAGGAGTGCACCACCACACCTGATTTTATGTTAAAATATTTGTGTTGAATTTTATTTCTGTTGTCACATATTTACTTTGTAAAAGCTCTACCACACATTTCCTGACCTTTAGAGAATATAGCATCTATTGGAATTAAGAAATTAAAGTATAGTATTTTCTAAAGCTGCCCTTGCTCAGAAATATTGACTGGAGACCTATTAAATTTATTAATAAGCTTCCAGCATTATAGGTGAGAAGATAATCATCTATTCTAGCCTGACTGTGGACTGTGGCCTACATCCCAGCCACAGGTCCCATTACCTGCCATCCTAGTCTTGCCTTGGCTGCGCCTGCTCCATCTGTCCTCTTTGAAACTCCCCCAGGCAACCTCCTCATGGTGCCCTTCTCATATTCCCTCCCTCACGCCCCCTCCCACTTGGGACTCCCTCATTGATATAAGTCCTGACTCCTCTCTCCTGCCCAGCTATTGGCTGTGCAGCTCTTTATTAACCAGTCAGAAGTGATGGAAAACAATTTTTACACAACATTGAGACAGGAGATGTTTCAATAGTCATCTGAAATGCAACCAGCTCTCTGGGCACAGAAGTCAGCATTTGAATACACAGCACACAAAACCATCCTCAACATCCTATTCTTGTGTATATATTGTGCTCCTCAGAAATTGTTAATATTGAAGTTTTCTTTTTTCGTTTTTTTGAGACAGGGTTTCTCTGTGAGGTCCTGGACTCACTTTGTAGACCAGGCTGGCCTTGAGACTCACAGAGATCCGCCTGTCTCTGCCTTCCAAATGGTGGGATTAAATGCATGCGCCACCACTGCCCGGCAATTACAATTAGCTTGAACTGCCATGTGGATGCTGGGATTTGAATCTGGGTCCTTTGGATGAGCAGTCCTCTTAACTGCTGAGCCATCTCTCCAATCCTCCCCCGGTCCTTTTTACTTTCTGTGATGGTTTCTGTCATATATGTTTGTTTCCTCAAATGTCTAGTGATTTTTAGCTGGCATCAAAAAAAAATGGATTATTAGTTTTGTGTGGAGTGGGTTGCCTGGAGTGTAAAAACATGGCACCCGGGATTGTGTCTGGGTCTCCATCACATGGCTTCTTTGGTTGATTTTTTTTTCTTCTAGGGCAAAGGCAAAGCTGTTGAATCCTCCTAAGAAGACTCACCCAGTTCTCTGGCTGCTTTACTCTGGCCTCTGTTACACAGTTAGTGTGGGTTTAAGTGCTGAGGAGTCCACTATTCACTGTAGTCTTTCACTCAAATGCCTTGCTCTTCAGTGTGTGTGAGAGGGAATCTGAAGCTCACATGCAGTTAGCACAGGCTCCTGGCTCTCAGGAAGGAGGTTCATTGCCCTCTAGAGGATGGTCAGCAGTATCCAGGCCTGTTGTTTGTTTTAATCAAAGATGTTATTGGATGGACATTATACAACATTCTTTAACATTTAATTTGAGCAGATGGAAGGTGAAAAACAATGTGTCTTTCAAGTCTATGAAATGAAATAGGTCTGTGAAAATCTGAAATACAGAAAAAAAGTAGCATGATGCAGAACTTAAGTATTGAAGTTGCAACATGGTACACTGATTTTTTTTTTTTGGTTTTGTTTTTTTTTTTTTTTTAAATGAAAATCCAGTTTGTAATAAAATGCCTTTGAGAAATTTGTTATGAGAAAAAAAATTCTTAAAATCCAATTTTTCCCAATGCATTTTGCCCTTTTAGTATTTTATTTTATTTTACTTTTTGTTAATTCTATCACTCTACAAATAGATTCCTAAAGCATAAAAGTTTTCCTTGCTGGGCATGGTGGCGCATGCCTTTAATCCCAGCACTCAGGAGGCAGAGGCAGGCGGATCTCTGTGAGTTCAAGGCCAGCCTGGTCTACAAAGTGAATCCAGGACAGTCAAGGATACACAGAGAAACCCTGTCTCGGAAAACCTAAAAATGTTTTCCTGATACATCCTGACTCAAAAAAACTACAAAATGAAAAAAATAAAGTTTTCCTGATAGAATCATGCAGCATTCCACATGGTTGGGAGACCCTTGGTTCCTGAGTGAGCCTGAAAGGTTCTGCTGGGGTCTGGATCTGAGAACACAACTGTACCCAGGGTCCCAGGCTGTGAGTCAGGTCTTCTCCACAGCCCCCTGCTGCTACAGTTCCTGAGCATTTGACAAGATGTCAGGAAGTGGAAGTTCTCAAAGATCACTTTACGATGCAGCCAGGCCTCTCTAGCACTTGCAGTGTATTACAATCTGAATTAAGTCGCACTAGACTCGGAGCCACCTGGGTTTTCTTCTTATAAGTCAGGTATATTAAATGTTCTAAGTATCTCATCTAGAGCCTTTTGATAATCTGGAGCATAGGATTCTGGGTAATTTACCACCCAAAGATGGAAAGTGTGAGCTCTTGAGCTAAGTACTTACTCATCTACTGTATTGTTTCAGGGGAATCTCGTGGGTTGGCTTCTTTTTTCCTTTCTTCCTTTTTTTGGCATTTATTTTTCTTCTTGTAGTAAGTAGTCAATATGGTGTTGTATTTCTGATCTAAAAAATAAATTAGTTGGGCTGGAGAGATGGCTTAGTGGTTAAGAAAACTAGCTGTTTTTCCAGAGGACCCAGGTTCAATTCCCAGCACCCACATGGCAGCTTATAACTGTCTATAACTCCTGTTCCCGTAGATCTGCTACCCTCACACAGACGTACATTCAGTCAAAGCACCAGTGCACATAAAATAAAAATAAATAATTAAATAAATAAATCAGTTGCCTGGCGTGGTTGTGCATGCTTTTAATCCCAGATAGATCTGAGTTTGAGGCCAGCCTGGTCTGCAGAGTGAGTTCCAGGGCAGCTGGGGCTACACAGAGAAACCCTGTCTCAAAACAAAAACAAAAAAGAATGTACCAAATGTTCAATACTAGAAGCAAGCAACAAATAAATACATCTTTGGCGGGGAGGGAGATTGGAGACAGGGTTTCTCTGTGTAACAACCCTGGCTGTCCTAGAACTCACTCTGAGGACCAGACTGGCCTTGAACTCACAGAGATCCACCTGCCTCTGCCTCCCCAGTGCCGGAATTAAAGGCATGCGCCACCAGGCCCAGCCATTACAGACAGTTGTGAACTGCCATGTGGGTGCTGAGATTTCAACCAGGGTCCTTTGGAAGAACAACCACTGCTCTTAACTGCTGAGCCATCTCTCCAGCCCCTAAATAAATACATCTTATTATGTTCTTTTTTTTTTTTTTTTTTTTTTTGGTTTTTTTGAGACAGGGTTTCTCTGTGTAACCCTGGCTGTCCTGGACTCACTTTGTAGACCAGGCTGGCCTCGAACTCACAAAGATCCGCCTGCCTCTGCCTCCCAAGTGCTGGGATTAAAGGCGTGAGCCACCACCGCCCGGCTATCTTATTATGTTCTAACCAGCAAACATATTTAAGGAAATACAATCTTGTTTTTATTTTTTTAAAGTCCATACTTTGCTTCTGGACTGGGCAGGGCAGTTCTCCATCCTTCCAGCAGGATGTCAGGTCATCTTCCTCTTGTCTACTGCACCTGAAGGAAATACTGGCCTCAGCACATGTGACTGTTGTTTCATAGCAGCACCACTTTACACACACCTTTGCTCAGATCTGAACTGATTAACATAAAGATTGGAAAAATCATAAAGGTTAAATGTACAAAACTTGTACACATCTGCACCATACTAGGCCTCAATCTAGGCCTTTTTGATGGTTTTCATTGGTGTGGGTGGGGAATGCTGCTGGCATCTAGAGCTAGAAAGTGATGTTACTTGATATCCTAAAACATGCCGGATAGTCCTCAACCAAGAACTGTCTAGTACAAAGCACCTACAATGCTGAAGTTGGGCAGTTCTTCCCTATCAAATCTCAAGGCCTACTACTAGTAAAACAGTGTTTGTACACCTAATCCTAGTGTAATTGTGTGTGGCATCTCCTGAGGACACCAAGGATGCTGCTCTGTATGCATAGTTTGATTCAGTCTTCTAAGTGGTTTTAGTCACTTATCTCACCCACTTCTTGTGATGTTTTAGGTCTTCAAGTCTTAAGCACTTATAACATTGAGGGGCGTTTTTATTTTAAATATTACTGATTGAAGCCACTTAGGATATTGCCTCCCCTCTCAACTTTGTGTTACCTTCCCCTCTCTGTCATTCTATCTTTTCAATGTAAAGTTTTATATGTATTTTATGATGCTAGGGACCAAATCTAGAGTCTCTCTTGTCTGTGCTGACAAGCACCTTGTCACTGAGTTACTCCCTAGCTTGTTTAGCATCTCAAATTAGATTTGCACACACATGCCTTTCTTTCACAGATAAACGTTTAGTTTCAAGGTAGAGCTCAAATGAGAAACATCCCATTTATAAAACAGGGAGGGGCTCAAGAAATGGCTTAGTTGTTAAGAGGAGTGATTACTTTTCCAATGACCCAGGTTCAATTCCTAGCACTGGCATGTTGGCTTAATGACTGTAACTTGAGTTGCAGGGGGATATAATATTTTTTTCTGGTCCTCATGGGCACCCAGCATGCAAGTGGTACACAGACATAAATGCAAGTAAAACACATAAACTAAAAATAAGTAAATTTCCCCCCAAAAGAGGCTACATTTGTTTGTTATATTTTGCACTTACTGATTACTTAAGTATCATCATAAAGGTGAGAAGTGTGGAGATGAGTTTTGGAGCTGCCATAATTTTGTTCTATTATGTTGTGTTTTGTTATACAATTAGTCTAAAATTTCGTAGGATTTAGAAAACCTTAACTGTTAAATTTGTATTAAACTTTGTTTTAGAGCCATGAATGGAAAATTAACTGTTCAGGAGGAACAGATTGTTGAGTTGGCTGAAAAAATCGGTGTTGTTGAGGAAGAACTCAGTAAGGTATGCATTCTGGGTAACATACATTGGTCACTTGAAAAGAAGACACTGAAAGACTTTTAGTACGTGTAGGAACTTTTTTTCCTTTTATTTTTAAACAATTTATTCTTTTTGATTTTTGTTTTGTTTTGTTTTCTGAGACAAATTTCTGAGACAATCCTGGCTGTCCTGGAACTCTCTTTGTAGACCAGGATGGCCTCAAGCTCAGAGATCTATCTGCCTCTGCCTCTCCAGTGTTGGGATTAAAGGCATGAGCCACCATGTGAGGTTCTTTTTGATTCTTATATTCAAGGTAAGTTGTATTATGTTTTACCTTGCTTAGAACCTATGTTAGGCTTCTACTTTGACACTTAATACAACTTTAGAAGAAATCAGTCAGGCACTTGCTTAATGACTGGGTTATGTTTTTGAGAAATGCATTGTAAGTGATTTCATGGTTGTGCAAACACTATAGAGTTTACTTGTACAAAACCTCCAAAGGCTGCTACAGTCCTAGGATTTGTGGTATATTTAGTTTTTGTTTTGAGACAATTCTCATATAGTTTAGGGCTAGACTCAAACACATGTCTTTAATTACTTAGGAGGCAGAGGCAGATGGATCTCTGAGTTAGAGGTCTACCTAGTCCATGTCCTGAGTTCCAGGCTATTCTGGGCAACATAGAAAGACCTTGCCCTCAAAAGAACAATAAAACTCACTGTGTATCCAAGGATGACCTTGAACTTGTGACTCTCCGTCTCTACCTGGATTGTATGTGGCCTGTTTTTATGCAGAGCTGGAGACTGAACCTAGGATTTCGCTTGTGCTAGGGAAGCATTCTACCAGTTGACCTTTCTCTCCAACTCCTTTTCAAATGAAGGATTTCAGAAATTGGGAGACATGGGACAGTTAGACAAGCAGCCAGAGCCTTTCTATGCCGCCCTCATGTTGCATCTTTATGTATTTTGGCAGTCCACTGAAGTCCTGGGAGGAGCCTGAAGAATTAATGCCACTATATTAGACCTGTTACTTAGTTTGAATAAGCTTTATAGAAAGAGTAGATCCCATTAAAAATGTCCTACTTAGTTTTGCAAACTATTACTATTTTTACATTTGACTAAATTGTTTTGTTTTCCTATATTAACTAGCCAACTGTTTCACCAGCTAGAGCATTTTTTCTGATTCTTAAAGAATTGTTTAATGTATTATGTGTAGGTTACAGAGTTATTTGTGGATAGTAAGAATGAACTTGACCAGTGTAAATCTGACCTGCAAACCAAGACACAGGAACTTGAAACCACTCAGAAACATTTGGAAGAAACAAAATTACAACTTGTTAAAGAGGAATATATCTCTTCAGCATTGGAAAGAACTGAGGAGAAGCTTCATGACACAGCCAACAAGGTTTGTCCTTTGTGTTTAAATATTAAAGAGTAGGTAATGTATCCTTGTTTAAGCTTTAAGTATAAGATGTTAATTTATTCATTCCAAGTATTATGTACATTTATGAAACAATATTTCATTATTTGACTTCTTTTTTTAAGATTTATTTATGTATATGGATGTTTTGTCTTCATGTACACTTGCATTCCAGAAGAGGGCATCCAATGACATTATAGATGGTTGTGAGCCACCATGTGGTTGTTGGGAATTGAACTCAGGACCTCTGGGAGAGCAGCCAGTGCTTTCAACTGCTGAGTCATCTCTGCAGCTCCTGACCTGTTTCTTTTTAAAGCTGGAATGAAAGTATTACATTTTCTAAGGTATATTTTTGAAGAGACAGTAAAACAAAAGAAAACATAAGCAAACAATTACTGGAATAAATTTGCAAAGTCAGTTTTCTTTGCACAGATGGCTCGCTTGGAGAGAGGGACTTGGTGGTGACTAAGCATTCCTGAGCACCTGGATACATTAGCAGAAGATGAACTCTTTCTGATACAGTTTCTACAATTTTGTGTCTAGTTCTCATCAGGGAGAGACCCTTATGGAACACAGGCACTTTGATTGAACTGTTTATGTTACCTTTTTTATTTTGTTTGCTTTTTAAACATACAGCTGCTTAACACAGTTAAGGAAACCACCAGGGATGTGTCTGGTCTCCACTCTAAGCTGGACCGTAAGAGAGCAGTTGACCAACACAATGCTGAAGCTCAACAGAGTTTTGACAAGAACCTCAACAGTCTTTTCAGTGCTATGGAAGAATTAATTAAGAATGGCGGTGCAAAACAAAAGGCCATGCTAGAAGTTCACAAGACACTGTTTGGTAAGTACAAGCATTTTTATGGGTGTGTGTCCTGTGGATGTGTGTACATGAATGTGGAAGCCAGAGAACAGCCTTAAATGTTATTTCCTAGTCTCTTTTTTTTTTTTTTTAGGTTTTTTGAGACAGAGTTTCTCTGTGTATCCTTGACTGGCCTGGACTCACTTTGTAGACCAGGCTGGCCTTGAACTCACAGATATCCACCTGCCGCTGCCTCCCGAGTGCTGGGATTAAAGGCGTGAACCACCACGCCCGGCAATTAGAGACAGCTGTGAACTCCCATGTGGGTGTTGGGGATTTGAACCCAAGTCCTTTCAAGAATAGTCAGTGCTCTTAACCACTGAGCCATCTCTCCAGCCACTCCCCCCCCTTTTTAGGAGTTATTTTATTTTTGGTATTTTGTTGTTTTGTTTTTTGAGACAGGGTTTCTTTGTGTAGTTCTGACTATCCTGGAACTTGCTTTATAGACCAGGCTGGCCTCAAACTCACAGAGAACCATCTGCTTCTGCCTCCCAAGTGTTAGGATTAAAGGCATATGCCACCACTGCCAGTGGAAGTATTTTAATTACACGTATGTGTGTGTGTGGGTTTGTGTATGTGGGTGCATGTGCTGTGGAGGCTAGAGGTGTTGGGTTCCCTTAACCACCTGCTGGGAACTGGCTTCCACTTCTGGTAGAGTAGTAGCCATTGAGCCGTCTCTCCAGCCCTCCACCCTATTTCTTTTGAGACAAGATCTTTCATTAACCAGGTGGACTTAAGTTGGCTGGCTCAGCGAGACCCAAGCTAGCTCACTCTCTCCTCTCTCTTCCTCCCTTCTTTCCTCTCCCCTCCCCCACCACTAGCCCAGCTGATCATTAGTTAGAGAACTAATGATCTTTCTGTCTGCTTCTGAAGCGCCAAGATTACAGGAAGAGTCACCAAACCCACTTTTTTTTTTTAAATGATTTTCTGTTCTTGTGTTTGTTATTGAGGCAGAGTCATGGCTATTCTAGGCTGGGCTTGAAGTTGTTGTGTGGCAAAGGATGGTCTTGAACATCTAGTCCTCTTGACTCCCCCACTTGAGTACTGGGGTTATAGGCCTGTGCTGTTGCACACATTCTGGTCATGGTAGAGATGGACTCCAGGGCCGGGTGCATATTAAACAAGTGCTCCAGCAACTGAGCTAGATTCCAGCCCATTCTAGTCTTCCTTTGTGTGTTTCATATGTGTCAACTTCACAATTTTTATGGTTTATTTTATTTATTTATTTTTAATTGTTTGTCTCCTTATCTTGGGACAGGGTCTCACTAAGTTGATCAAACTAAATTTAAACCTGCTCTTGTAGCACAAGCTGGCTTTGAACTTGTAGTCTTCCTGGCTCAGTTTAAATGCTGAGGTTTCAGGTGTAATTAACATGCCTCAAAACAAAACAACTCAATACTATTTTAAACAAACCAAAAACCCAACAACTCAGGTGACAGTGTCACTATTACCTGTCCCCTTGAACATGTTAGCTGTTTAGACAAGAGATTAATGTTTTTGCTTTTTACAGCAAATTTTAGAGGTTTGTTGGTCAATTTTAAACTGTTTCCTATAAAATAAGTTAAGATTTATCAAATTAGCATATTATCATTAGAATTAAATTTTCCTTTATTACTGAACCTGACTCATTTCTTCTAGGTATTACTATTTTTAATTTCTTGGATCTCTTTCTAAAATTTTTCTTTTAAAAATTTTTTTGTAAATTGTGGCTACAGAGAGTAGCTTTTACTTCCCAGCATCCACATGGCAGCTCATGACTGCAACTCTAGTTTCAGGGGATCTGATGCCCTCTTACCAACACACACATAAAATAAAGAAATGATTAGTTTTTAAGTTGTAATTTTTTTATTTTATTTTTTAATTTGTCCATGTGTGTGTTTGTGTGACTTTTGCCATAACATGCATGTGAAGGCCAGAGTACAATTCCTTTTTTCACCTTTTGGATCCCAGGGATTGAATTGTCATTGTACTTGGTGGCAAAAATTTACCCAGTTCCCTCCCTAGAAATTTCCTTTGAATAAATTATCTTGCAACTTTTTTTTTTCATGGGAATGTATATCCTAAAGATTTGCTGCTGTGTCAGACAGGAATGAGTTTTTGTTTTTTTTTTCTAAATGTTTTCTTTTGAGGTAAAGTCTCATGTAACCCAGTTTAACCTGCAGCTTACTATGTGGCTGAAGGTGACTTCAAATTCATTAAACTGTGTAGCTGAACCTGATCCTTCTGTCTCCACCTCTAAAGTGCTGGGATTATAAGTGTGTTTCAAAATAATTGGGTGTAATTCTCTCTCTCTCTCTCTGGTTGTTTTGTTTTGTTCTGTTTTCGAGACAGGGTTTCTCTGTGTAGCCCTGGCTGTCCTAGACTCACTTTGTAGACCAGGCTGGCCTTGAACTCACAGAGATCCGCCTGCCGCTGCCTCCTGTGCGCTGGGATTAAAGGTGTGCGCTACCACTCCTGGCTTATATTTAAGTCTTTTCTTGGTTATGTAATAAGACAATTCTTTAATTCAGTTATTGTAAGTTCCACAATAAAGATTTATTTTGACTTATTAAAAGTGATCTTAACTGCATTTAAATGTATTTATGCCAAAGTTCATGTCTCTCTTCTCTTTTTGTAGGTAACCTGATGTCTTCTAGTGTCTCCGCTTTAGACACAATTGCCACAACAGCTCTTGAATCTCTTGTGTCTATTCCAGAAAATATGTTGTCCCGTGTTTCTCAGATTTCTGATAAGATGTTGGAAGAGCAATCATTAGCAGCACAAAGTAGAACTCTGCTGCAAGGACTAATTGTTAGTAAACCTTTTCATGCTTTCACACGGTGATCAATCATCAGAAACGGTGTTTACTGCTCTTTCAGCTTGAACTTTGCTAGACACAGTTTTAGGGCTTTTGTTTTTGTTTTCCCCACTCATAGAAAGACTGGTTTCCAAGAGGATATGACTAAACTTTGAAACTGTTTTCACTCATCTGGTGTAGTTGAGAGTATGAATAACTAAGCCATTGTAGTTCACATGTCTGTGATTTCAGCAACTGAATGATGGAGTAGGCCAGGCAGTGGTGTTTTGTTTTGTGTTGAGGAGAGAGAGAGAGAGAGAGAGAGAGAGAGAGAGAGAGAGAGAGAGAG